>KN889894.1:17563-34932 GCA_000934455.1 Apostichopus parvimensis
GGTCAAGATGGGGTCATTGAATTGATAGCTAAAATATTGAGTTAACGAAGGTATGCCGAAACAGACAAACGGAGCGATCCACGTCGTAATTAACAGAAAAAAAAGAGTCAAATCGTAAAAAAAATAATATATTACCAAATATAATCTTGTATTTCATTTTTAATGTTAACAAGTTGGTTGGTTGGTAGACGTTTACGACCATTCCCCATATGCACAAAAAATACGTCTCGTGATTATATTTTACAGATATCAAATAGGTCCTTAACTGCAATCAGTAATGCTTGCTGTTGTGCTATAAATCAAAATAAAGATCACACATTTTCAATCTCGTGTAATTCAAACAAGCAGTTTACTGCCACCCTCAAAACAGTTCCCCTCATTACCCCTATAACTTAGTATATAATTTAACAGTCCTTGTTTCCTGGCAAATTTCCGGGCCTACTTAATGGACTTTTTTTTACAAATTTTTTAATGTTTGTTATCGGTCTAAATCGTTCTAAAATATGACAGACTTTTATTATCTCGTTTAATTCAAATAAGTATTTGACAGCCATCCTCAAAACAATTCCCCTCATTTACCCCTACATTCTATAATTTAACAGTCCTGGTTTCCTGGCAATGGGCCCAATTTTATGGATTTTTTTTTACAAATTTTGAAACGTCACAAGTTGTTACCGGTCTAAACTTCGATGACCTTTAAGGAAGGGAAGTATATAACAGAAATAGCTCAACGACGATAAAACCCGTTCCGAGAAAGTTTTGGATCTTTGGGAAAGTTCAATTTTGAACTGCAGTTATATTATCATATATACAGAGACGGGTTTATTGACTCCGATTTAGTGACAACCTGTATATCCAATCAATTATATCAACAGCCGCCCTCTATCGGTAGACGTTATAAAACACGAATAAGGAAACGAGGATGTGTAAAGTAGAAGGCCACTCGGATTGGCGGGAAGGGGAGGGGGTGGGAAGGGAAGGCGGCGGCAGTTGGAAGGAAACTCTTACCACAAATGTTAAAACTTGCTTCAATAGCTAATCTGTGTTTATTTTAGGATGTTATCACTGCCACGACACCTCGGATGGGATAGCCTAACAAAATGTTGCAATTTAAGCATCCAACCTTTGAATTTAAAACTGAATTGTAAGTAAACAACTGCAGACGACAGTATACGATGTAGGTTAGACAACCTACAAAAATTAAAATAATAATATTAATCAATTTATTAAAGCCATGTGACTGTAAGTAAATTGAGAATAATCATATATTTTTTACCGTTATAGCCAGTTAAAAAAATATTCCCGTTCTATGTTGCTGGAAGTACCTTTAATATCCGAGAAATCACCCAGGCCTTTAATCGGCGTTTATCAAACTAGGCGTTTTTTGTGGTCTAACTTGTATCCAATCATTACAAATGTCACTGACAAATCACGTTGGAATTCATCCTTGCATGAGCGCTCTGTTGTTTATGTTAAGTTGGAATGATTTATGTTGAAGCTCATTGCAAGACTTGAACTCGGGAACTGACGTCATCAAATGTTCGTAAAGAAGCCTTCCGCACGTGTCACATATACTTCGTACCGTTGCAAATCATATTGAAATCCATAATAAATATAGATATTGCTGCATAAATAGGCCTAAATATCTAACCCACCCATGCAAGTCTTCTAGTTTGCTAGACTATATTGTTGGATGAATCAACAATGGAAAACAATATCTGCAATATCCGCGACCCCATCTTGGAATCATAAGTAACTGTCTTCCGATTTCTTCATGGAATTGTTGCTGGACTCCACTGGAAGAGATGCAATAGTTTTGAATCTGGAATCATGTTTCTCGTTGGTGGCTGTTTTCGTGTCCTTTGGTGGTTGGCAATCCTGTCGCAGAACTACCCTTTTGAACTCTCGGCGGAAGTTTTTGTTCATTACCACGTAGACGAAAAAGTTGAAACAGCCATCCACCATCGATATCCAATAGGTGACAAATAAAAGTAGTTCCGGTATCGCGCATCTATCAACTGCTGTCCCCGTTATCAAAATGGTAATGATGTATGGTGCGCGCAAGAAATAAAACGCGAACAAAATAACCACACTGATTTTGAAAGTAATGATAGCTTGTTTTACACCTCTGGACACCATCTTGTTTTCGGAATTGTTAGTTTGCGTGCCCTGTCTCTTCAGCGCTATCTCTTTCATCGCCATGGAAACACGCGCGCATGTATAGGTCACCAGTCCGAAATTTAAGACGGTAAAGACAAACCAGATGAAGACTGCTCTGATTGGGAGGCTGTTTAGTTGTCTCCAATTAACTTGACAGGTCAAGATGGGGTCATTGAATTGATAGCTAAAATATTGAGTTAACGAAGGTATGCCGAAACAGACAAACGGAGCGATCCACGTCGTAATTAACACGACCAAAATCTTCGTCCGTGTCACCAGTGTCGTGTACTTGAGCGGGTGAATTACGGCTAAATATCTCTCGATGCTGAGGTAGATCGTCACGAAGAATGAGTTGGTGTGACAAACTTCATAGAAGAAACCCAACAACGAACAAGGGACGGCTCCATGAGGCCAGGATTGTACCGCAGTCGGGTAAATGGACAATAAAGCCACGAAACCAATTCCTAGGTCACTAAAGGCTAGCGATATGATGACGAGACCATGGGCGTTTCTAAGGTAACGAGATCCAATGAATGTAAATAATGTCATCAAGTTCCCGCCAACGGTGACCATAGCTATAACTGTTACTACGAGTACCTCTAATACTATGGGGTGATAATCTCGATTCGATTCCTCACAGCTGCTATCGTCCTCAACCGTACCGTTATCCATTCCCACATATGACGTCATTGTTGATCTTGATTAGCATTCAACATTCAATAGAATAAAATTTACCGTACCGAAAAGCAATATTCATGAAAAGGGTGTCAGTAATGAAAAGCACTGTATCATTCCAATGCGAGCATCATATCCGTCAGCTGAAATCGCTCGTCTACTACCCGGTTAATCGCTACTCTCTTTTAGTATAATAAATATCTTGTCCAAAAGGTTGACACAAAAACACATGTTGCACACTGAAATTTGACACTCGCCATGGATTCTCATCTCTCATGCAATCGCGTTACTGCAGTCTATATTGTACTTACTCGATCGGCTAATGAAACATTAAGCGTTGAACGTACAGTTGGTTAGCCTATATTTGACACTGTTTCAATGGGCGCTTTCTCCAAGAATTCAACTTCGTTGAGAAAATGTGACAATTAAGTCCGGTGAAATGCTGTTTTTAAACTCCTCCTGAAAGCCGTTGTAATGCGCGTTTTTTAACGTTAATTTAATGAACTCAAGAACATATACGCACACATGAAAACAATATAGTTTCTACGTCAACTGTTAGGAAGCAGTCAAACAAAACGACAATTTGTAGAAACATTCGTATCCAGCCTTAAATAGTATATTTGGATCTCCTCGGCCAAATTTATCTCCGTCCCGTATTACCAACAAAAAACTAGTCTCCTGAAACGTCCACGCATGACGGGAATCGAAACAACTTTGGCTGCAAACTGTATCACGAATTCAATAGTTTTGATTTTTTTCCCCACTCATAACTTGTATATTTCAACACCACGATTAAACCCTCCGCTTTCCCACATAGATATATGGTCTTGCATATATTTACTTCAGTAAACTATATGCGCGTGCCAGTACATTCGATTAAAACCTGATGATTTCAAACTTGAAGAACCGCATGATAAGATATACAAGCAATATAAAACAAATACACACAAAGTGTCCTTCACGGGAGCGGACAACGTACTGAAGTCGTGGAAAGCGTAAGAATGGACGCATAACTATCCCTTTTCTTTCTTTCTTTGTATTTTTAATGTAATATATACGATGTATGCCACTCACCTTATTTGCATATCAATGCTGTGATTGGTCGTAAATTACGTGACTGGTCTTAACTTACAGAGTTAGGAAATGATCATATATCTTGTTACTGTATTGACCTAGCCGCAGAAACGATCTCAAAGTTTCTCACAGTCAAACTGGCTGACCTACACAAACTTACAAAGGACTGCAAGAAGTAAGCGGAAGTCTTTCATAACACTTTACTTCCGGTTCAGCTTAATGTCAATATTTCTTTGAGATATTGTTATTTGTCAAGGGTTATTTCCTTATTAGGATAAAGATAGTGAAAGGAAATGACCGAAGATAACAGAACTTTGATGTGTGAGAAAAAATGGAACTCTTTGATCCAACCTGATTCTGAAAAACTTGTCCGTTTGGTTGTAACTATGTGTCTCTTTGATCACACCATGAAATGGTAATGCATTATTAGATACCCATTAATCTTATTATTGAGGGTGAGACGGGGGCAGAGAGATTGAGAGAGAGGTGGGGTGAAGCTTTTATGTGGGATTTGATTAAGTTGTAATAATATAGTGGTTGGTCGTCAAAACAGCCTCGAAATCGACCTCACAAATTATGCAATGTCACCGTATACGCAAAACGCTATATACTCGATAGGCTTAGGGAAGCAATTTTACTATAAAATGTATATGGGACGCCAGTAATGCCATACATGTTACTCTACATCGGAGTATCAAGTCATCAAAGTACTGAAACGTTTTTTAGCCAAGTGTAACATCCATTGTCAATGTAGTATATGTTTTGGTATAAGTCTTAATTTGTTTCACCTGCAGAAAGATAGAGAGGCAGAGGATATATGTATACATATTAGCGTACTTATATTAAATGTCAGAAATCTGAATCATTGAAAACTATGGCTTTTGCGTTACGCTGTTTCTTATACGTAGACAAGTGTGAATGAATCTTCCACACCTAAATTGATGCGAAAAACTATTAATTTAGCCTTTTCTTTTACCTAATGACAAAACAAAAAATTTCAGCCCAGAATGTTAGATCATATTTTAGAGATTAACATTCGATATATCTTGTACGTTTGCATAGACCAAGCTTAAAACGTAGTGATGATTTCTATAAAGAAATGTTCGTGTTATTTCGAATTTCTTGTGCTGCAAATTTAAAATACAGTAAATAACAACAAAATGAGAATAACACCACATATTAGTAAACTGTGACGTTATAAACATGAGAATGAACCTTCCGTTACCGTTTATCACGGTAGAAATGTTTACTTTAGTATAGATGACCAGCTGTGACATGAAACTTGATGGTTACTATAACGATGGGGTGTACCGTTATCACGACCGGTATCCAACACCGATGCCAACATCCCCGGTATATCAGAACCGAAATCGCTCGATGTCTTATTAAGCATATATTGCTGTTCATAATGTATTAAAATATTAAGATCTTCGATTCAAATATATAAGGAAAGCCAATTTACTTTTTTTGTTTTTTTGTAACCTTTGTGCTGCTAGAATTTCAAGACTTCAAACTAAGCTATACAAGGGCGTGGTTGTGACCTGGCTATGGACAGAACCAAGGGCAGAAGAAATGGTTTCAACTGACTGGTGTAAATAGTTGTTTATCTGTGTTTACATATATATACTATCATTGTAATACAATATATATGTGTACAGATCTAATTTATCACTGTACCATCTAGTTATACTAATGTTTATATCAGCACTATACTATAGTGAATCATTTCCTAACCTAGTCTTGAAGGTCAAGTTTAAAATTTCCTCTTTCTAAACAAATAGAAACAGAACATCTTGGGGGCCAGGGTACAGTTAGATCTACGGTTTTCCTGTAACATCATAGCTAGGAGCAAATAAGTGTCCGGTGGGGTGACTCATTGATACTGACACTCTGACAGACCGCCGATTGTTTCTATGGTATGATGATGATGGCCAAAAACGTATACTAGTGAGGTTGTATTGTAACAAAGGAGGGTTCAAACTGTATGCAGGGGAGGGAGAGAGCGGAGGGGGAGGGAGGGGAGGGGAATCGTGGCCAAATTGCGAAGGTAATTGACTTGCGATCTATAAGGATTGCAGGTTCGAGTCCTGGCCAGATCATTAAGTTGTGGCCTCGGGATAGGCGCTTTACCCAGGAGGTGTATAACTAGGGACATGCGAGGTAATTTGTAATATTGCAGCGTGCGCTGGGTTGTGGCTGCATACTATGCGGAGACCGCCGGGGGACACGTTGATGTGGCGCACTGCAGTGCCCATGGAGCGGTTGGTTGAATTGTGTACACTTGGTTATGTTTGGTGTGACAAGTTACCAATGGCCAGGTGTTAAATGTCGTGTGAGAAGGCCTTGCTTTATATGTATATATTCTTTCTAAGATGGGGATCCACGCCAACCCCCCCCCCCCAAATAAAACAAGCCACCCAAAAAGCAGAGCGAAACCACAATTAAGCCACCACCAAATGTTTGGCTAAAATGGATCATCTGTGCCATTAATTCCAATATGTGATTAACAGACCACTGCTTAGTTACGATTTATTTGATTAATTATTGAATAAATAATAAAAGGGCACCTTCTAATTTACTTTGACGGCAATATTTATTAAAGCAACACAGTGACACTGCTTCTTTATGGAAAGAGCCACTTTTGAGGGTTACCACAAAACTACGTGACAATCCCCCCATGGGCACTCTCCCTCCCCTTCCCCCACCCCTCCGTCGCCCATGGCTATAACTTGTCAAATTTTACCAATAATTTACCAAAGATAATCATAATTTCTTTATTCACATATAAGATATAGTATTAAGTTTCGACACCTGGTTTCTCATCTTTGTACAACAAACGACTAGCAAGTTAGTTAGTTTGCAAAGGCTTGGTTCTTTTTTCTCCGAATTTCGGATCTCGAAATGTTAACCGCCATATTGTACAATTATATATTTGCAGCAGTGTGAACAAACGCATTATTTTCTTCTCGATAGGAAGACGGAGTCAAAAGCTTTTGGTACAAAAGGGAAGAACATTGAAGAGGAAAAAAAAAGGTATATTTTTAAAATAACTATTTCAACACGTACTTCGAACTTAATTATTTCCCGTATGTCGTACGTGAGGTAACTATGACGTATTTTAAGTTATATGAGGTACTACCATATCCAAAACAATTTGTACACACTATGTTACACTATGCAACATTTCTGTAGATACGCGGTGACTGAACTCATAGAGGTCAACTTAAGGTCAAGGTATCGTTTAACTGCATTAGACGATAGAGAATCATTATAAATTTTGATAAGTTTTTCCACTTATTATTTTATTATTATTATTATTACTATTATTTGTAAGCTTCCCCCTTAACATTGTTATCACCCTGCTGCCCCCACAGCACATGGGTTCCTTTGTATGCATGCTGTGTTTCCGTCGTAACGCCGTATCAAACATGTGTCACAACATAAATGCCACTTAATAACTTTCTATTGCGTTTGTTTGTGTGTGTCTGTATGTGTTGTAGTTCCGGATCGCAGGTCTATAGTTATTTATATAGTTTCGGGTCAAGTCAAGTCATACACGTCCTATACACAAACATCTATCAATATCTCGCCTGGTCTCTTAAACTTGCAGAAATCTTTCGTCATCAGTCCCTCATAGGTACAGCATATAGTTACTTTTGTTCGATATTGTCAACAGCACTAATTGTGAACGTTTCGTAACTCGATTCTTGATGATGAGTCAAAATCAAGTGTTCCTATTTTATGATGTTAAGTGTCAATACTCATTACAATTAATGCATATATATTAATTTCTACTTTATCTCACATGCAATAACACTCTGTGCTTGCGCGGTTCCAGCCCGGAAACGGCTTAGTTTGTAGCATTAGAGGAGATAAAAAGTAAGAAAGTCAGTATAGGCCTATATATTAATTCTCTGAAACATGGAGATAAATTTCAAAACAAATATCAAGTCATGACCAATACATTTATTGTCCATATTTCTTTTTTAATAGATACCTATTGGCCTATCCTAATTTGCATGTAAGATTCGGGAACGATATTGCTATTGTTGGCAAGTGATGTTATGCATAAGTACCCGGTCTGCTAAATGCATGATATATTATGCAACACTTACCTAAGAAGACCTCTGCAGCTTTATAGTATAATGAAACTACTATAGGACTATTTTGTGCTTGCACTCATTGTTAGCGCAGACTGTTTTGTTATCGAGAGTAGCACGACATGGGGCAGAGGATTCTTCACATAGTATATGGTGCGCAGTGGCGTACCTATAGAATAGCTGGCACCCGGGCGGATCATTCCTTTGTCACCCCGTGCAGGTGATGCCGTCATGGGGGATGGGTTCTAAGGGGAGAAGGTTTTGTTTATGTAAGGTGGCTTAGATGTAAAATGGTGCTACCTTTGGCAAAGCTTTGAACTGATTATATGTTTAGGAATTCTCATTCTTATTGCTCTTATTCATTTCTCTCTTTTTCCTCTTATTTCTTGGGGGGGGGGGTGGTTGTGGCATGGCGCCCCTGACTTGTGCCCGGGCGGGCCTTCCCCCGTCCCCGCTTAGTACGCCACTGATGGCGCCAGACGAAAGTTGATATAATAAATTATATTGTCAGCCTGGAAGACAGTTATTATTTTACGACGCCAAGTAGCCATGTATATGAATGTGGGAGAAAGTCGAATGGCATAAATAATACACTCTTCACGTCGTGTGTCAATGTACAGTTCTAGCTCAATTTGCAACGGACTTCTATAATTAAGTTAAAGTGCTCGATTCAAGTACAACATGATCATATGCTTAAATTTCAGCCAAGTCAGCCAACATATTAACTATGTAAACGTACGCGCGTTCTTTCATAACTCCATATTACCACAGCCCGTGTGGTCAGCTGGTGCGGTCAGTTACCCCCTCGCCATAACAATGAAACCTCTGGACTATCTCCATACCACATTTCCACCGACCCATCGGACAGTTAACCAAACCCGAGAGTTTATCAATACTTTCAAAACATCTGATTTAAGCTCGTGCATGATGTACGACTTAAACATAATTGTCTCCATTTTATAATTGAGTTCGTGGTCAACCGCTCGTCCCTACCAAACAAGGTCAAGGAACTAGTTTTGAAGGCTCAAGAAGGTTTCTACAAGTTTTTGTTTTTATCTCATTTTTCTCTAAGGATAATGAACCTCTTATCACGGTACCCTTCAAATGATTTAATCCAAAGAATAAACGATACTTTTGTTCATGTTTCTCCACCCAAAAAAAGTCCTTTAGGCAAAAAAAAAAAAAAAATGGCTATGATATTACCCAGTGTGTTTTGAAGATAATAGATACAAACCTATGTGGGATTAAATTTCAACCTCGCTTCGAATAATCTTTTCCTTCCACCTACTGTGAAAGTCAGCTTAAGTTTCCAAATCACTTTTTCATCAAACGAATGCAAAACTCGGCCTCAAATTTCTTCACGTTGCGTCTGTTTACAGCTTAATAGTTAGAGTCAACAGGAATGAAACTTTGTAATGGAAGATGTTAACATTTGCTTTGTTCGTGCACATATCATAGGCATACACACGCCGCTATACGCAAGACTATGTAGTACTTCCGGGTGATCGATCATGCTATATTTCCATATTTCATTTCCTTTGTCATTTTCTTAGTTTTTATTTTCTGCTGATAATTTTATTGATTTCTCTCCGAATCAAAAGAGGTTTAGACGATGGTGATGGCATGTGTGCGTGTGTACGCGTGCTTACAAGATGGTGTCACACATGTCACATACGTATACGTGTGTGTGACATCAGTTTGTAATAAACACAACAACACGATGAATACACTATATATTCCCTTCTCCTGGTGTGTTTCTTCCAGGGGCGTAGCGAAGGGGTTTTTGTTGGGAGGGGGGGGGTGTGGAGAATTTGATTTGCCGACGGATCTGGAAGTGGTGACTGAAATGGGGAGGGGTCTAAGGGGAGGGGGTGAAAAATTTTAGTTTTGAAACGTCCTTAGATGCAATCTGGTGCATATTTTAAGTCAAATTTGGCACCGTAGAATTTCCATTTCGATATTATTGTTTTATGGCAGTCGGCAGAAGAAGAATTAATTGGATAACGAAGAAAAATTGCATACCGGTACCTTATATTGGAAAGTAGATTTTACAAATCGCAGCTTGAAATTAGGAAGTCATTCTGAGTTGCCGGCGATTCTGGCACTCGTCTAGCTGAGCCTGGCTACAGTGGCTATACTGACGGCCGTGACATTATCAGTTATTTGCCGAGAGGTTTTTAACTTGCAGGCGTCGGGTGATTGGATTGGTGAATGAGTTTATCAGATGAAGAACTGGAAAATCGAAATAACCGATAAAGAAGCTCCCGTTCTCCTTTTCTCTATTGAGCTTTCCTTCTTTCTTCCCCTTCCGCTCTCCTCACCTTTTCTCCTTTTGCCGACAGACCCAAAATTTGCCGACAGCGACCAAATTATTTGGGGGTGTGACACCCCCCCACACCCCCCCCCCCGCTCGCTACACCCCTGGTTTCTTCAATAGAAAAGGTGTCGTGATTTTGTGTTTGTGTTGGTTGTGTGTGGGTTGGTGGGGGTGGGGTCGCTATATAAGACACCATGTAGTTATTTACTCCTGTTGGATCGTAATGAAAAACAATTACTGCCACCATTTACGTAATAAAAATTATATAAGAAGAAATAGGCCTACCACTATAGATGATGACCTTTGAACTTGTTTCAATATTGAATCTGTCAACAACGTGGCATGAGCCACGAAACTGTCCCGAGGACTTGATTTAAAAAAAAACGAGTACGCACGCACATGATCATCTCTGGCGACTAACACCTCCTATACGACCCTTGGTATGTTAGCATAGGGGAGGGCTATTGAGACTACCGATGTAGCCTACCGCGACATATTATGCACACTGAGCCAGTATTTAGAAACGCTATAGTATAGACAAAGAGGTATATAGCAGCTTGTATGAGGACGACTCTATCAGCTGTCGCACTTAGTGACCGTGCGCAAAATGAGGGAATGGAGGTGGGTGGCCCCACCCCCATCGGTATTCGGGCGGTGTGGGGGGGGGGGAGGGGAATGGTTCAGTCGGCGGATTTCACATTCATGATTCAGTCGTATCATAATTGGACCACTCCTTCCTCCTGTTGTACACCTCATTTCACAACCTCACACAAAGCTTCAAAAGTCGCTAGTAGCACAACCTTGCGTTTAGACCTAATTAAACACCAACTTTATAGCTTAAATATGCCTTAGAATGCAACCTTTGGCGTCTAAACCTTTCATTTAACCCCCGGACCCCCCCCCCCCTACATGAGAATCGGCTTCATCTATCGCAGGGCCACATCGCCTTTTTAATTATAAATCCATTGATTCCCCTTCGGCCTTGTCATAAAGGTATACACGCTCCTACCTCAATCATTTGTAATTACAGTTTATCCACATGGCAACTGTACGTTTGAGGGTAAACGAATACAAGGCATTGAAACTGTATTCCTTATTTCGTTTCTAGTTGTATATGTGTTCTAAATTTGCAATACTATGAATTCTTCTGAATGATTATTCCGTCTAAGATATTTCAGGAAGCTGCCATAACATTCCATGTTATCATTAAACTACTAATAACATAGACAAAAGTCTGCATTTATAATACTATGTTTTTCTTCCCTTCTAAAATAAAAAGTTTTTCCAAAGTGGCGGACATTTCGATATATCAGGAAATTATCATCTTATATACTATTGTAATATTGTTATTCTTAAAATATTAATTACATGTAATCAGTTTATTATTCCTTAGCTTGAAATCACATAACATTTACTTTCATTACCCAGTACTCCAACTTTACAAGCACATTCGTAATTAAATAGCTCCTGATCAACATGAATGATTTTCTTTCCCCTGATAGTATTCATTACAGGATGACTTTAAGGCACAAAGTTCACTTTGATATTTTGTAGACAATTAAAACAACACTGATATCTGTCAAGGTTAATTGTATACTTGTATTTCTGTAACAGTTTTTAAGTTTTCAGAGATGACCCCTTTAAACAGCTGTGGATCATCAATTAAAGTGACTGGATGATATAGTCTAATACCACAGACCATACGGTCAGTTCCTCGGATGAAAAACAAAACTAGATAGGAAAACCTGAGAATTTCATGGACTCAATTCACATGTTTACAATATGTTACAAGGACGAATGACGTTGAAATGTCATAGGGTGCTCTATTGTATATATGCAGGGATTATGTATAAAACAATGTATTTACTGAGGTGCCGACTTCAATTACGACACAACTCACCGCCAACACCCACTATTCACCGGCACCACCCTTCGACACCACCCACCAGCACAATCCATTGGTATATACGACCCACCAGCTTAAAATGTAAACAGAACAGGGACTACTAAAACCCAACGCAAAATGCAGTTTTAAAGCTACACAACTCACCGCCAACACCAACCGGCACCACCCACCGTGACCCAACGGCAACACCACTCATGGGTGGTACACCCATTGCCACAACGCATCAGCTGTAAACATTACATGTGGGCATACCAAGCTCGGAAGGTTATCATGATTGTCTCGAAGTGTTCTCATCATAATTTGCAAAAACTTTCCCAAAACTGTGCGGGGTTATGGAGAGGAAGTTACTCCCAGCATGCATTTCCCCATCCAGACGATGGATTATTGGATTAAATGTCTCAGTATAAGGCCATAAGTTGTAAAGGAGACATGAACAGTTAATATTTGACTGTAGCTGATATTTCTTCTTTTTTTTCGGTGGTGGGGGGGGGGGGGGGGGGGGTCTGCTGTTTTGAGTAGTTTCTGGCAGCAATATACGAAGCGACCTTTACATATGATTTTAATATGGCCATTAGTTGCCGCGGACGCATTCAGTCATGGAATTGATATCGTAAGTTTAGCAGGTACCGTACATATAATAGTCTGACGTCATCGGACGAAACGATATAATTCAATTAATGAGATAGTCCAGGGAGAACTTTCGATTGACTTTGTGGCAAAGGAATTTATTCTTTAATAATCTATTTGAAGAAAAAGAAATGCTGTTTGAAATTGTCCCAGTTTCTACCATGTACGTGAACTGGAAGCAAAAAGGTATGATGAATTTACTTTCAGCAAACTGTTGTGACCGGAATTGCCTTCAATTGTTAGCTAGCTAAAATAGCTAAAAGCTTACGGCCAAAGTACATTCCTGTAGGTTCTGATCCTGACATCGAGAGCTGAAAATTAAGCTATGTCACGTCTCAGTTTGTGAAAATGTTTCGAGGGTGCACGGCAGTAAAATGCTCACTGGCGAAACTAGACCACTGCGAAATCCAGGGGCCCGGGATCCAGGGGTGGGGGGGGGAGGAAAGACATTGCCAAAGACCGTGAAATATGATCACCAATCGGCTGAAGACAATTTCTAAAAATCAGAAGAGTATTAATAATTTTCTTATGTCTTAAATACCGTACACGGTACAGTGCTTGGAGTCCTTTTTTCAACAGAGAAAGTCTGAGAGTGCCATACCTAACTCTATAGAGGTGCCAAATAAAATCTAATGAAAACAAAAATCCCACCCAACACCAAATCTTTGTTGGACATGGATGAATGTGGACTCTCGTTTGTGGGGGGGGGGGGGGGGGTTCTATTGCTGCACCGGGTGCAGATTGCTCCTTGCTACGTCACTGAAAATGCTTATAGAAATGAGAGCACCGGTGGTGGTCATGACTCGATTATCTAGCATGTTTGTGGAGCGATGTTGAATTATTTTAAACTGTGTGCGGCAAAAATCTTGTTAGACGCCTCATCAATCTTTCGTCCTATTGTGACTTTAGATCGTAGATAAATGAAAGTTTCAGATTTGAATTATTCAATGACAGTTATAAGATGGTATATTTTTATCTTCGAAACATCCCTATCTAGGCTTATCTGTCGTCAGCTCGTAGTAATAACTAACGGTTGCCGATTATAGTTGCCTTAAATGTGATAAATGATAACACTAGGCTAAGTCATCCATAACACTAGGCTAAATCATCCATAACACTATCAGATGTTATTATATCGCTGTACTTGGCGCGACCAATGTAATTTGCGTTAGTTGACCTATTGATTTGAATGATATAAATTACATATAGCTCTATATACACAGAGAAAAGGATACACATTATATGATAATTAGAATATATGTTATTTATCTACGAAAGAAACCAGGGGCATCTGGCGGGTCAATAGACCTAATTAATTTCCCTTGCTACTTTAAACATATAGATTAGAATGTTTCATAAAGCCCACGTAAATACTAATTCCGTGGTGTTGTTTTCGCACGTACGCCAGGTTTATTTTTCAGAAGTCAAGTTAAAGTCATGACGTTGACAAGATCTAAAAATAATTCTATGAAAGTTATATCGCCTAATATATAAGTAAGAGAATGCTAAGTACGGAAATGAATTTCCTCTTATATGGTGATAGTTTATTTTGCCTATTTCGTGGGACTTGACATGTATGAATAAAATGATTTAAAGTTTCCATTTTTACCTTATCAGGACTGAATGTAAAATTTAGAGAGACCCCACACTAGAATAAAAGTGTTCCTTTTGTTTCTTTGAAATAAAGCTTCAAGCAATATTACAATCAATCATATTTTGTGTAAACAGTGGCAAGTAAACTTTGTAAATGTTACGCAAGTTAATCCGAGCACATATTTCTTCGTAGCAAAAATGTGTATACATGAATATATTTCATTGGGTGTACGTGAGCGAATTAGGGTCAAAAGTGAGAATGAAATTGTCTAGCTGTCGAGTTAAACATTTAAGAATAACATCTGATTTATGTCCGCGTTGTTCGGTATATCATGTTTTGCTATTTCAAAAACATTTTTAATCGAAAAACTGTTATTCACGCATTGGCAATGTGCATATGGTTCTGTAAGTACTCGTGTATATGTGTAGGAAAAAAGGCTGATGAACTATCTCTCCCAAATCCCTCCTATCTCACTTCTACCTGCCTCCCCCCCCCTACCTCATTATACTTCCATTACGACCCCTCTTAACCTCCATATAACCCAATCCTACCCTTACCTTCATCCTATCTCCTTCCCCCATTCTCCTACCCTACCCCCATCCCACCTTCTTCCCCACCCAACTTCTTCCGCCTCCCTTACACTCTGCTGACCTCCCTACCCCTACCTCCCTACTAACCTCCCTTCCTCCCTAGACCTCCTTCCTACCTTCTTCCCCTCCTCCTTCCTAAGCTCACTATACTGACCTCATTATCTCCCTCCTGTCTCCGTCCACTACCTCACTCCTCACCTCCCCACTCCCTCACCCCTCACCTCCCTCCTATATTCTTCCCCATGCCCCTTTCTTATCCCCTCCTGACCTCCCTATCCTCTCCCCTACCTCCCTCCTCTCTTCTTCCCCATTTTCCTTACCTCCCTCCAAACCTCCCTATACCCTCTTTCCCTAGGCGTACCTACCTCCTTACCTCCCTCCTACCTTCTTCCCCATTCTCCTTCCTTACCTCCCTATCTAAAACCTCCCTATCTAAATCCTACCTCAATCTCGACCTCCATTCCTACCTACCTCCCAAGACCCTTAACATGGGTCCCTCACTACCTTCCCTTCCTCCCTATACCGCATTAGGCCGTATTGTTACATACCGGGTCCCTCTCATTAGTGAGTGTGAGATTCGAACCAGTGGCTAGTCACAATTGACTCTGTGATATTTGCACTACGTCATGGACATCCACATAAATAAGCCTTAGTTGAAGGCTAATTTGTTTACATAGAGGTCTGTAGGTGACTAAGTTTGTTATGGGAGAAAGTTTCTACATCGCATTTCATTATTGCTCCAGTAGCATATGTCTCACGGACCGTTTTAAAAATAGGAATACAAATACCTCCTCCAAGTCTATATACCCCACAGCAACTCAATACATCCAATCACCGACCCATTCAGTGATCCAGCTAACGTATTTCTTGCCTTCTCTGAAGGAGCCATCAGTCATTAATATGTGAATGTCATAGGTCATGGTAATATTCGTATTTTCATGCACAAAAAAAAAGTGTAGCCATATACTAGACTTTGTGTAAATGACGCTTTTTTTTGCACAGATGTAAAATGGCGCACATATACGATGAAGTTGTTTCACTGATATCTAAAGAACCTTCAAAGAGACCTGATCTAGAGATCGAGATGTTACTTCCGTGGTTCCTAAGTATGAGTGGACTCTTCAAAGCCCAGAGAACAGGTAATAGTCTATGTTATCATTTTATACTTCGCATGTCACGTGACGTTTACATGGATTTTTTGTTGCTCTCGTGATGTAGAGGTCTATTGTCTCAATATCTTGCATGCGCAACTTTTCTGCATCATTATATAGACTAAATCCACAGATGGCAATAATTTTTCAACACGAATGATATATATGATATATAGCCTATGTATATATATTTTTGTATGTTTGTGTGTGTGTGTGTGTTTATCACTGGGAGCGGGTGGGATTGTATAAATTTAATTTTAGAGACAAAATTCAGAACTACAAATTTCGTTAAACAAAAAAACCTACCATATCCATACATGCACATGCAGTATAGAGTCCAATTGAATTCTGATGATTTGCTTTCTTCCCAAGTCTAGCAAATCCCACCTTTTTTTGCGAATACTCTATGGCTAGAGGTTAATACATCCATGTATTACAGGCATATATCATATTAAACCTTCCATAATTCGTTTTCGTTTCGAAAGAAATCTGAGAGCTCTAATATAAACTACATAAATACATATATCTATTACATGTTTTGTATCATTTATTATATATCATGTCTTTCTCTTTTGTAACCTCTCGTGAACTTGGTTATTATCTTTAAAGCTATAGCAGTTTTATTTATATAATGTAGATCTCTTCACCTCGTACCAGTAAGACGGTGTTCGAAGTTGCATGTAGTGCAACTTGATAACAACGCAAACAGCAGGGAGTTGCTCAAATGTTTAAAATCGAAGCTGGTATACGAATTGTATAAGATTCCTGTATCGAATTCGAAATTCCTCATTGCTCTGTTTTAATTCGTATGTATTTTGAGTAGGGTACGAAAATCTCCAGCTCGAAAAATCGTCTAGAACCCGCGTTACAATTAACAATATGCAAATTAATTTAGTTTAACTTTTAAACGCACAAGGTGTGTACTTTTCGAATCCAGACTGACTCCACTGTTCTGTGTATACTATCTCCCTATATTTTATACATTATAGTACTATGCTGTTCCCAATGCATGACGAAAGGAAAACAGCATCGATTAATTTCATTTGAAATTTACTTTCAGAGGTCGTTAAAGATATTCTGAGAAATTGCGAATTCCGATCTGTACCACCAGATTTAGCTATCATAACGCAGGGAGAACGGGGTGATAGGTATGTTGACCATCCCTCATTATTACA
>KN889896.1:19055-30425 GCA_000934455.1 Apostichopus parvimensis
CCCTTTCCGGGCCTGGAATAAATAGGTGTCAACGCCAAATTACACCAACAAAATGTGACAAATGTCAATAGGTACAGTAGATGAGAGCGCAATAAAAAAAGTCAATAATCGCGAATAAGTAAAAAGTAGTAAAGAGCTGAAAAGGGCACCAGCAGTCCATTTGAGTCCGTCAGAAGGGGCTTCCGCCCCCCCCCCAGACTGTATGGACGCTCCGCCATTGGTTATACTCACTGCAGCCATAGCCCAATAGACAGGGAATAGTGGTCTTTAAAGTAACTATACTCACAAAATGCAGGGGAAGTCCATCACGATCATGCTAGAGCTACTGTATTAATATATATATACACATGTGTGCTTCTTCTCAGATGCCAAAGTCTCCATCAAAGATGTGGAAGGGGGATTTCACCTTGCTAAGGACACTGTTATGCAATGTGTGGCAGACCAAAACACAACTTTCACTTGGAGTAAAAATGACAAAGACTTAGCGAAAGGGAAAAATGACCTGAATGGCGATAAAGTGGATGATCTAGAGGTCAATGATCAAAATCAGATCGTCCTGCTCTCTGCCGATCCAGTCCTTGGCGGAGAGTACACCTGCACCATAGACCTGGGCTCAACCACGAAATCAGTATCGCAGGCCATTGCTGGTAACGTATATATATCACAAAATACATCTGCGATGTATCATTTCGACCCATATGATCAGTTGTTAGTCTGCTAAAGGCTGGAAAAATGAAACCTGGGAGGTAGTGTTTTGATTGCATTTAAAACTGACAGAAAGTTCCATAATTATGTGAAGATGCATCGTTTTACTGTAGGTTATCGGGATCCAAGTATACACATCTGCGAAGTATCAAAGACCCATATGATCAGTTGTTAGTCTGCTTAAGGGCTGGAAAAATGAAAGGGAGGTAGTGTTTTGATTGCAGTTAAAACTGACAGAAAGTTGCATAATTATGTGAAGATGCATCGTTTTACTGTAGGTTATTGGGATCCAAGTATACTAATTATTAAAACTGTGTATTAACTTTTACCAAGGGATGTTGACTCATTTTTACTACCAGTTGCAGTGATATTCCTGGGTAAATATTCTGTCAATATATTCAAGTTGTTTCTGTCGGTCGATTATTTGTTTGAAATTCTCTGACAGTTGGGGGGGGGGGAGGAGGGGTTGGCCGGGAACTAGTTGTGAATATTTATGTGTGTTGAATGTTACTAGAAGCATCAGTTAGAACGGTTAAATTCTAAGCCTAACTGCATAACTTAAGGATGTATGATCAAAACATTGGACCATTCCAAGTGTATTTAGGAATTGTCTGTTCCATGTTTTGTATAGGGAGCTGTACATAGCAAGCCAGGCTGGAAGGCTAGAATCAGTTTTCAAGCACCCTCAAGAGTCACGTAAAGAACAATGTACATTTTGACAGTATCATTGAAGAATATACAATGAAGCAGGATTGTTGGAAGATAAGAATAATAATTGAATGGCTCACCGGCACTTGTAAAGTTATGAGTTGGTCCTTTAATTGGTTGATAAAGATTGGCCATTCTGTGGACATTTTCAGCCAAACAAGAAAGAAAAGAAATGCAAAAGCATAACACCATATCAAAAGTAAAACTTCCATATTCTTTATTTCTTGTTACCCGTTAAACTCTGCGACCGTCCGTCCCGAAACAGAGCTCCGCTTAGTATCGCAGATGACGACCGCGTCGCAGTAATTTGTAGTGTCGGAAATTACGCAAACTCGTCGGAACTCGTCTTTTTAATTTCATATTCGCAGGAGACCTGGACGTCTTCGCCCCCAAGTCCATCAAGGTGAGCGAGGGAGAAGACGGCCGGATGGAGTGCAGGGCGACCTCCATACCGGCCGCTACCATCACGTGGTCTGTGAACGGGACCGAGATAACACCCGGCGATGATAAGTACGATGTAGAGACGAAAGCTGCGCCAGCAGAGCCGAACACGATGATCGGTACTCTGATAGTGACGGACGTCTCCCTGGACGATGGCAAACCCGTCAACTACACCTGCTCTGCCACCAACGGGGTGTCCACCAAAGAGGAAGTCATCATCCTCAGAATAAGAGGTGGGTCGTATGTGTCCGCGGCATTTTTTTGGGTAGCATCCGGCCAAAATTGTGACTTAAAACAAATCCTTCGGTAGAACAGGCTCTGTGTGTTTACTCTGTCGTCTCCCCACGACCTCAGCACTTCTACTCCGCCATAGTAATAGTGAACTGGTAACGTCTCTAATACTGTGTTACCCTCGGGGGGGGGGGGGGATCGACACCGGTCAACGACCCGTCCTTCTCATGAATTCTACGACCCAAAGTGCCTAGAAATGGTTTTTCACAAAAACATCAGTTTTCATCCGTTCGAACCTCGCATAACTTGCGAATGCAAACAGAACGGAACCCGTAAGAGAACATGGTTGTGATCTGTGAACAAATTCCTTCATTAGAACCTGTATGTCCATTGTTCCTTTAGAAATGATGGATCATGGCTTTCATAGTGATGACATCATTCACTCTGTTGTTGCCAGGTGCATTTGACACAAATTACAACCAAAAGCAAAATTCATAAAATCTGTGCCATGCAAAATGACAATGAGGATATGGTTTGGACCAGGGGAGACATAAAACTTCTAGCATTTTTATTAATCGATCATCTTTAAATTTGATAAAAATTTCCACCAAATCTGACCACATAATTATCACTCTAGTATTAAAACCATCACTTTTTTTGGGCGGGGGAGGGGGGAGGGGGGGACACATTCTGGAAGAGTTATTTTCCTCCACCTAAAATGTCACAACAACCGCTCTGGTGATCCTTCTACTTTTTCTCTTCTCTGTGTGTGTTTCCATCAGATCGACTTGCAGCCCTGTGGCCTTTCATTGGAATCGTATCTGAAGTGGTAATTCTGATAATCATCATCCTCATACATGAGGCCTGCACCAAGGGCGAAGACATTGGCGAAGTCGAAGACGATGAAGAAGATCATCTCCTGTAAGTCATATTTTCAAATCTTCTTTTCGTAGCTTTACTACATGCAGTATATAGCTTCACTACATACCTTTTTACTACATAGTACGTAGCTTTACTACATACATACGTAGCTTCTTACTACATACTACGTAGCTTCTTACTACATCCTACGTAGCTTTACTACATACAGTAGCTCTACTACATACATACATAGCTTTTTACTACATACAGTAGCTATACTACATACATACATAGCTTCTTACTGCATACTACGTAGCTTTACTACATACAGTATATAGCTTTACTACATACGTACATAGCTTTTTACTACATACTACGTAGCTTTACTACATACAGTAGCTTTACTACATACATACGTAGCTTCTTACTGCATACTACGTAGCTTTACTACATACAGTATATAGCTTTACTACATACATACGTAGCTTTTTACTACATAGTACGTAGTTTTACTACATACATACGTAGCTTCTTACTACATACTACGTAGCTTCTTACTACATACTACGTAGCTTTACTACATACAGTAGCTCTACTACATACATACATAGCTTTTTACTACATACAGTAGCTATACTACATACATACATAGCTTCTTACTACATACTACGTAGCTTCTTACTACATACAGTAGCTTTACTACATACATACGTAGCTTCTTACTACATACTACGTAGCTTTACTACATACAGTAGTACTACCCCCTTTTATTTTTTTACATATGTGATCAGGTAGTTAGTCGTCAGCTGTAGGGCTCTCTGCCTCGGAATACGATGAAAGAGTAACTTTGTTGGACGTACATGGGGTTCTGAAATCTATTCTTCACTCGCAGAGTAGATATATAATCCAGTTCTCTTGATCAAACTTAAAATACAGTGATCGTGGAAAGAGCCCAAAATATGTCATCACCTACTGGACAACTCCTGGGATGATCAGACTATCTTTAGTTTAGCCAGCTAAGTTGCAATATTGATGATCGAGGTTTACCAAACAACAAATAAAACAAAATTTGATTAACTGGTCGCATGGTTAATAATAACTTCGCTGGTCACATGGTTAATAAGAACTTCGCTCCGGTCACATGGTTAATAATAATTTCGCCGGTCACACGGTTAATAATAATTTCTCTGGTCACACCGTTAATGATAACTTCTCTGGTCATGCGGTTAATAATAACTTCGCCGGTTAGTTGTTTGGTGAGATGCATCAGATGGCAACAGGCAGATGTTGGTCACGTTGAATGACTTTCGTTTCTTTTTCCGTGCTAATCATATTCTTCATCTCTGCCTCTCTCTCTCTCTCTCTCGACCACAGGCAGAAGAACAGATCGATAACGAGAGACGGCGAACGAGAGACCAGGATGCGAGGAACGAACAATTGATCAGGGGCTGACACTAGGCCCCTTGCGAATCATAGTATTGAAGTGTGGGTTGTATGGAAATGGTTCTCGGTGTGTTTGCAAAAATTATGGTGTAACAAGGGGAAAAAAATGCAATAATTGTTTGTTTAATATTGAATTAGTTTCGCTTCTGACTTGTAAGTTTTTGTGGCTCATATAAATTTTCAAGGAGGAGCAGTGGTTGCTATTCTATTCATTCCATCGCTTGAAGCTCCCTTTATAACCTCCTTTGGCACACCCCTCCTCACACCTGCTGCCCCCCCCCCTCTTTTTTTCAAGGAAAAGGATCTGACATATGATAAGCCATTATGTTTTATACAATCTCTTGACGAGGGTTTAGAGATGCCTCTGAAGCTCATTGTAATTTCCGTCCTCCAGTTTCCCACCCCTCATCTCTACCCCTCCTCAGCCCTCTCCCCTTCCCCTACTTTAATCTTACCACCTCATATACTTCATAGTATCTCAGGTATCTTAATCCCATGTCATCCATAAAGCAATGAACAGAGATCACACTTAATGCATCGAATCCATCGCTGTCATGATGGCTTTATTAGTTATTAGTGCATTCATGTTGTATTTTATTAACATACAATAAACCAATAAGACAATGATGACCATTGTTGCATCCATCATGCTAGATAGAAAAAAGAGCTATTCTCTCTGTCGATGCATTATTTAGGTCTTAAAGATTATTCAGAGGTTACTTTACATTAAACAATTTCTTTCTTTCCTGCCCTTTTTATTTATAAACTCTCACACAAGTTTCTTTTACTATGTCTATGGAGTCAAGCTATGTGAGACAATTTTTTTCCTTTTTCAAAAAATTCAAAGCTAGAAAGAGCTGATTCGTGTACTTTCCATGTGCTAAAGAAAGTACCCTTGACTCCATTGGTAAGTGTACACTTACCCTTGATTCAATGGTAAGTGTACAATGACTCACGAAATGTCCTGATCGTGTCAGCCTTCTTGGTGCGAGCAATGGATAGCAGAGTCCATAAAGCCTCAAAAAGAGTTTGATCTAAATTCATCAATTTCACTCTGTGAAATTTTAAAATTTGTTAGTTTTGTCAACTTGAATTTAAAACTTTGACTGATAAGAAACTAATTCTCATCTAAGGGTACACCTTCTGGTTTATATAGAGCTCCGCCAAGTTGGAAAGATACGTTAGATTGCGATAACCGTAGACTCGGATAGACTGATAGCCGTATACTGCGATACGGTAAACTGATAACCGCATACTGCGATACAGTAACCGATAACCATATACTGAGATACAGTAATCATATACTAATCCAATAACCGTAGACTTCGATAATCGTATACTGCGATACGGTAACCGTTAACCGTATACTGCGATATTGTAACCGATAATCCTATACCGCGATACGGTAACCGTATACTGTGATACTGTAACCATATACTAATCCCATAACCGTAGACTGCGATAACTGTAGATAACCGTTTGAAAAGTCGACCTCAACATACTGATTTACTAATTTGGTGCAATTTTGTGTTTTTAATTTTTTTGCATTGTTTTAGAGAAAGAGTCGCATTTTTATATTACTAATAAGCATATTTGCTGTGCATGTGTCAGAAATAATTCTGTTCATAACAAGAGCCATGACTAAAGAGAAAAAAAAAAGGCATCGATTCCTCGGAAAATGCTTGGAAATATCTGCAGTTCTTTGCAGCCGCCCGATTTAAAAGAGCTCTTCCGAGATACTAGTTGATCATGAATCTGTCCATTTTTCACGTGATGCCATTGTTGACCACTCATTAGTAAAGCAAAACTGTAGCCTTTATGGTTAGACCTATCGTCTAGGAACTTTAAAAACGATGTTTGTATCCTAATCTTGTATCCTAATCTGGTGTAGTTATGAAAAAAACAGACTCAAATATGTATTTGTTGCTCAAATACTGAGATTTTTGTGATACTTACTTTCAAAATAGATTCCCTTAAAAAACAAAACATCCTCGAGAGCTGCTACTGCAAGTTGACCAAGCTTTAGGACTGCAGATTTAAGGGGGAGGGGGGGGGGGTAAATAGTTCTTTAAAACTAATTTTTGCCTATAGAATAGAGAAATCTTCCAAACCTATTCTGAACATTATTATTTTTTTTTTCATGTTTTCTTTCGTTATGCATCAGTTAGCCAGCTCATCCGTTGGAACTGTTAACTTTGTATCAAAGGTCACCATAATTTCTTTCTCTAGATAATGTGATATATATATCTATATATATGTATGTATGACTAAATATTATTGTAGTTATTGTTTGTCATGTGCTATTGTATACTCCTTCCCTTTTCATACCCGTACCACAGATTCAGAAAATGTTGCGTTCGCAAACCAGTTGGAGTTAGAAAAACGATATAAAGATGGCATTGCTGGTTTTAGGTTGGGTCTTAGGAGGCAGATTTTTTCCTCGTTGATTTGATCGCATTTAACCAATTTTGTTTTTGATCGATTGATTGTAGTCAAGGTATGGGAAGGTTATCACAAAGCATCTCTAGGAGCTTTGCCTGGATGGATTTGTGATATGGATCGTAGACGCTTGACAACTCTCTGTGATTGGTCCTTGTGACAGCTGCAACTCTTCAAAAGCCGCAAGTGACGGCTGATAAGTCAAAGATACTCGATGGGGTAGACTGCTTTCTCAGTCATTTCTGTGGATTTGTGGTATGGGATGTTAGATTCCAGACAAAGTTTACAGGTTTTGTCCATAGCATGAAGAGGCTGGAAGTCAAAATGGTTATAATTGGTTCTATTTTTTTTATTGGTTTGTTTATATCTGCCATTGAATTACAATACAATTGAATACATAGTTATAATATAGAGAGATGGTAGCTAATCTGCTGAACACATGCAAAAATTGGCAATCCATGCCTTGACTAAAAACAAGAGTGTAATCATCAAAGTTCTCACTGTTTCCATTACTGTTTCTGGAAGCTTGTCTCCTCCAAATTAGTTGGTGATAATGAAGAGGGGGTTAAATGAGATGAGTTTTACCATCTTTGTGAAGTCAGAGGCTCAGAAGGAGACTGTAAAAATGAATAGATTAGATCAGGCATGACCATTTTTGAACTGTCTAGCATACTTGGAGACGATACCAATACCTTTGAATCGCTAAAGAGGGTGCCATCGCTAAAGAGGGTGCCATTGCTGAAAACCCAGTGGACATCAAAGTGTGTTCCTTGAACGGATTACATTTCATCAGAATAACTTTGACAGTAGTCACTGCATAAGTTCTATATATTAAATTTAAATATGTTGATGTCAGATCTGCTGTTTAAAGACTTCATAGTTAGAAGGAAAAAAAAAAAAGTGTGTCATTTTGACTCCCAGCCCAATATGCGTTTGAAAAAACATGGTGGGAGAGATTTTTTTTTTATGGCGGGCAGATACATTGTTCATATATATGATATGTAATACTTGGTGTGGGTGGAATAGATGTCTGTAATTTCAGCTAGTGTTGCATTTAACTTAGCTGTCAGTTAAGCATTCTGTGTTATGTTTTTAAAGTAATTATTCAATGTTTGTTTAAATCAATATACTGAGGTCTGATTCAGGAAGAATCAGAGATCATTACTTTGAGGAGTTCTTGAGAAAGAATGGTGGCTAATTAATCCGTTTGCTTTCCAGTCCTTCCACCAGTTCCCCTCCCCCATTCTTATCCCCCTCCCTCGTTCTTGTACCCCTGGTGGAGTTCACCCATGTGAAAGAAGGTTGAAGTGTGTTAGCTTTGTGAACAGATGGAAATGTGAAAATGGCAGATGAAAGCAGAGAGGAAACTGCAAATAGAGAGGGCCAGAATGGGGGAGGGGGACTATAAAGCTAAAAGGCGTTTGGAGAGATATGTTTCGCATTCTATGCCAGATGGTATTAAGTATGAATATGCATGTCAAGTATAAATATGCATATTAAGTGTAAATATGCATGTTATTATAATTGGTTGAGGGTTAATAAGCCATAATCATAGTACTCTGGTAGCTACCAAGAATTTGTCTCGCTATATATATATATGCTCTACCAAAATTAGCACCTTTGGATAACGTTATCTGTTATGAGAAGAAAATAATTGTTTATTTGGATGTTAAATTTACTTCGGAGCTGGGATTTAACTTGCTGCTGTAACAAAGTATCGTTAAGAGAAGAAGAAAAAAATTCAAGCCATCAAGTAATATGTTGTATAACTCTGTGTGTATAGTGAGATTAAATACAAGTTCATATTTATACCATACTTGCTGTGCATTTTCAAAAAGTGTTAAATGGGTGATTGTTATAGGTAGAAAGGGATTTTTTTTCCTTTTTATGTAATGTTTAAGGTGAATATATTTGAAAATATGTATACTGTTCAAATAATTTCAGTCTTTCTTTTCGCTTGTTTATCGTGTATTTCTCTTCTCACTTATTTCATGAGCTTAGCTTTCTTTACAGTTGCTTTATGCATAATATAAATTCCAGATACCTTACAAAAAAACAAAACGTGCCCGGTCGACAAAAGTGATGAGAAGTGAGTTGGGTTGCACCGATAGTTTGCGTATATGACGGTCTATAAAGTCTGCCCTCATGTCGTCATGATCACACGGTTTCCGATTAGTCTTAATGTAATGTGACTTAGGCTTGATAGTGGATCAAGTTGTTTGCTTTTCGTGTCCAGGCTTCGATTTGGGTGAATTTTCTTGGAAAGGACCACAGATTCTAATGGTTATGAGCAGCAAATGCCTTAAAATTGTATATGTACGAGAGAAGAAACAGATACTAAAATAACCGAAAACAGGAACGGTTTATGATATCGAGGTTCGTAAAAAGATTTCGTTGGATTCATTACCCTCTCTCATCCTCCCCCACCCCACCACCGCCCGCCGCACATCTATAAATAATTCCATTACGAAATAAATACATTATTATAAGACGTGTGCTCGTTCGCTTCTGAAATATATATATTGCCATCAGATAATTTCCGTATTGATATTATTTCGTATAAATCTCAAATGATTATCAAGTATTTATAATTTTAAATTGATGATATGATACAATATGTAAGTCGTCTCCTATTGGTTGAAAGTTTTGTTGTAAGTTTAATTCTATGATTCATATGGGTGCTGTCTCGTCACATGTGAATGTTGCAATAGAGTTTCGGGTGACAGCGACGACTTCTTCCGACTCTTTTGATTCGGAGTTGGACACTTCCTTTTTCTGGATATCTTCCTTTGGTAAGCAGATGGAACTAACAAGAAGAAAAAGTCATGAAAACAAAAAAGGGTAAGATCAAATAAGCATAAAACTTGATTCACACTCTGGCAGCAGTTTCAAATAAATATGTATTTCAGTTATTAAAGGAGTGACAACAATTTTCGTCGTCTTCACATTGTCACAGTCCACGATGGAAAAGAAAGAAATATTTTATTGCTATAGTCGGATGTTTCTAACACTATTTCCAGTTTCAAGATGTTCAGCTTCACAAAAAATATGCTAAAATCCATGAAATGCTCTTTTAAGGCTAAATTGATGATGATGTCAACTCCTCCGCGCATGCCTAAATGTTAATGCTAACCCATTGTTGTATAGTAGCCTCGATAATGAGTCCGAAGATAATTAAGTGTGAGCCTTCATGAGGATTTATCTTGCACTGTGTCTATTTCAATACGAGTACAAAATCACTCGGGGTTGACTTCATAGATTATGCCAACATTACGAGTACTAGTATATAAACGGACTCTCTTCAGAGTTTGGTGACTACACAGTTAATCGCGTGGGGGGCTGCAGCCCCCCCCCCCCCAACCAAAAATTGTTGTGAAAATTCGGGCAATATGCTGAGAAGTTTTCGGGCACCTACTGAAAGAAAAATAATTTGCAATGTGTTTTCAATGGTTAAACTGATATTATTATCATTATTAGTAACGGCTTCCCCAATAATTATAACCAACATGGAAGGGTAATAACACGGCAAATGCGATGTAATAACCGATGCATGCATGCCTATATGATAGCACAATTTCGGTTATATTTTTCGGGCAAGTCGTTACAGCTCCCCCCCCCCCCCCAAAAAAAAAATCAAATTGGGCTCCTACGCCTATGTTGATGATACGCAAACAACAAAACTACTCTAGGTCACACTTTCCTAACATTCACCTTTATTATGTGTTTACAAGATACCATTACAGAAAAGCTTTCATCTCACAAAACTCAGCCAAACAGGTGAAGCTTACCTGCCGGCAGGAAGTGCAAACATGAGCTTGGCTTGATCGCCGCGGCCGAGTATTTTGGACCTTAAAAGACTTGAGGAACGTCCGATATTGGTGAGTCTTCGCAGTGCTATTTCTTCCATGGTCTTTCTCATTGCTGGATATTCGTTTAGGATCATCTGAAAGTTTTCAACAGACAGCGAGTAGAGGCAGCAATACGTCTCACTTTGAACAGTTGCAACACGGCGTTCTGATGTTAGAAGGCAAATCTCTGAAAAAAGAAACAATCGCACATATCTGTTCAATTATACGACCATCTCTATTTTGCTAGTGCACATCGATATTTGGCATGTAAGTCAATATGAATTGCTTTGAAACAAGTTTAAACTGTGACTTTTAAATTGGGTTATATAACTTTGTTACTTATCATCATTTCTTCGTTCATTAGAATCGAGTTTTTAATGGTTTAATCCGATACAGATTTCTTTTCTGTAATGTAATGTAGGCTATTGTTTTCAATGGAAGTTCGGGTGCGACTTTGATGAACAAAAGAAAGGTCATATGCTGGCGTTTTTGTTTTCTTTTGTCGGAGTCAAAATATAGCGCCAACAAATTTTGTAGCAGAATGTGTATAACTTGAGCAGATCTCCCGACACTGAGGGGCGTGGGAGCGGGGAGTACCGGCCCCAATAATTAAGAGAGTCGGTCCACTTACTGCACCGGCAAGATACAAATTAATCCTTATCAATAAAAGCTTTATCAATAACCCTGCTCTTAT
>KN889898.1:10019-28266 GCA_000934455.1 Apostichopus parvimensis
AGGATATTACCTACCTGAACTATGGATGACAAGTACAGACCTGCCAGCCCCTAAAAGATGTAAAAGGCATAAAGCTGCGGATTTTCAAAGGAGACCAGTAGATTGGTGCCTGAAACCTGCAGATGTTACAAAACACAACAGACAGAAGCATCCTCAAACATTTATCTTCATTTCTGGAATTTCAACACTGCTTTTATTGTATTGAATATGGCTGCTGTTTCTTTAGTTGATCAACTCTCGCCACCAGAATTTGAGTAAGGGTATAACAGGATGAGTACAATTATGTACAAGCAGACTTCTCCTTGGTATGAGTACTAGTATGAGTACAATGCTCTAAGTAAGAGTACTAATTCTTGCAGTTAGCATCTGTACCAGAATAACCCAAACATGAGTACAATGAGTACAAATCTATGAGAGTTAGTACAAGCATGGAGCTATTTATAGCTCCATGGTACAAGTACCGGTAACTATGCTAGAATACAATCACCAGTATGGACTTGCTAGAAGTCTGCCTCCCTCTCTCCTGCCTGTGCGATTACATGCATCTATGCATTTACTTGAAAGTATTAGTAATGTGGTCTATGCTTCAAAAGTGGCTACACAAATGCAAAGTTGAAAAACAGTAATCTGAACATGAAATTTGATATATTCTGTGATAACAAAGTTCAATGATTTCAAACTTACTATGCATAATGTGAACATTAAATAACCTTCAAGACATCATTAAGCAACTGCTTTGAAGACTGCAGTTTAATTGTGTACTCTTTAAGTGGTTGTAAGGACTTCATTCATTGGTAAAATGGTTTAACAGTTTGCCATTACATGGTACCATTAGCTTATTTCAATATCTTGTTTGTAACTCAACTTAAAGAACAGTTGTTTGTTAGTTAAGTTTTACAGTTAAATCTTGGCCAGGCGATGAATTTTGGATGTGGTTTCACTTAGTGGTCTAGAATATTGGCAGCAACTTTTTGAGTCATCGGTCATATTCTGCCTAAAAATGACGATAAGATTATATTTCAAAGTTGCTGCTGTGTTCTGCCATTTAATAGGATAAAGTTTGTATTATTTGTAAATATCAAGGTGGTGCCGTTTTAAGATGCTGGAATTTTAAGTATAGATATTTGAAGTACTTTACAGTGGCTAAGGGTTAGGGTTTTGATTACTTGTCAAAGGCAATTTTAGGCATCTATGCCATGGTAATTGCGTGTGACCCCTTGGCTTGTAAACTCGAAACTCATCAAGCATAGCCACGCTAAGTTGAAACTTAGTATGTAATTTCCCCTTTGACAGTTCCTGGATGTTTTTGTCCTTGAGGGAAGTGGAAGGTCATTTGAGGTCTGAAATCCTTGTAAAACATGAAAACTCCAAAAAATGAGCATGGATGAACTTCATACAAGTTGATATAATGGTGCCCCGAGACTGTGATTTCTCCATTGGTATAATTTTCTGCTCAATCTCAAATAGTCTCAAGATTGGCCTGATTCTCTGTGGTATGTATTGGATGACTTTGGCTTTGGCAGTAGTTCTGAAAATATTCCACTGTGCTTCAATTAACAATGCAATGTAACTTTCATACATAAATAACAACTGTTAAAGGGGAAGCTAGTGGCTGAGCCGATTTGCCACCTCAAAGATGAATTGGTTCATGCCCACAAGTGTGTTCTTACAAATAAGAGCTGGAATTCTCTGATCTTCTGGTTCTCACTTAATTCTTAGACAAATTTAACTCACTTGCTCTACTTTAGTTAAACAGTTATATTCATTGAGCAAATTATATGGCAAGGAATCACAGTCTTTAGTCTCTTTGTTTGGCTCAATTGGAACAGCCAATAAACCTTATGCAAATAGCAATATATCTATCTATGTGTCTGTATGTCAACATCAGTCCAGATGCTGTTCCGCATGTACCATTCGCTCGATCCTAACAAATTTAATTGTTCAGTAGTTACCACTGACTACACAAAAAATAGGTCAAGGGTCATTCAGCCTCCATTAGAGCATGTGAACAGGACTTTTTTTGAAAATCAGTCAATGTTGAAAATGGCCAACAAATCATTAAAGCAATTATGATATGAAACCAAAAATGACAGTCTTAAAAATATTACTATTGGAAAGAAAAGCACCACTAGGTGAAGAATTTTAATAGATTTTCTTTATGTATTTTTTGTACAAATTTTATGATATGTTAATAAATTTTGGTATAATTTTCTGTTCTGTCTTTGATGTTTCTTCCTTTGATCAGTGTATTTTATATTGTTTGTCTGAAGATTATAATTTCTGTTGATATAACAATATTTTAATTTATTCTGCTCAAGCTTTCTTAATCAGTTAACAGATCATCTTTCCTTCATCCTCTCTTTCCTCTCCCCTCCCTCATCACAAATAAAGTGGAATACCTATTATAATACAATCTATTGTTGATTTAAAAGTATCCTTTCAGAACAAAGGTTACCTACACTTATTGGGGTCAAACTATGTACATATTCTGTAGTCTTGTACTTTCCTTTTCTTTTACTGCAACTTTCCAACATACACATGAATCAACCGTCACTAGAGTAATTTTTACAATTCAGTATTATTATTACTTGTTATTATTAACTTGAGCATCCTTCTAGACATCCATCACTCTATGTAACTGTGTGTCTCCAACAAGGGTATCTTCGATCCAATATCTTTGAAATCTGATGATTTGAGTCAAAGATATAATTTCTAGTGAAATTTAAAAACTGTTAGCTATGATAGAGATCAGACAGTCAGTCACTCAGTAAGAGATGATATATTGCATAATGGTTACAGTAGCTGGCTGAATAATATGTTGCATTGGGAAACTATCAGATATCATCAAGCCATTGTTAACTCAGTACTGATCCCCCCTCCCCCCCCCCACCAGTACTTATCCCACTACCACAGCTGGAACACCAACTGGATGTAATTCTCTTTCAACACTAGACATAAAAGAGATTCTGGCAATTATTTTGTCCTGCAAGATTTTGAGAATAACTTTGTCAGTATTAACATTGAACATATTCTTAAAACTCACTCGGCCCAGAAAAAGTGCCCCTTCTGCTCATAAAAAGCTTGTCTAATATTTGAAACGTTTACTTATCCATCCTAGCTGTAACAATTGAAATTTCTATTCATCGGTATTGCTACAAATTGCTATATACAGTTCTTAAATAGAACAGAATTCCTGTTGGTTCTGATCTTCCAAATCATTGCGAGACAATCAAGAGTACATTAATGTGGATAACTTGATGCCTCACTGAAGAGAAAGCTATAGTTTTAACCCTGTTTTTTACCCTAATTTGACTGTCTAGCGTATTTGATGGAAGTACTGATGGGACAAACAAGGGACAAACTTGCATATTATCAATTGTTGGGAGAGTAACTCCTATTGTACTGACACCAAACTGGATTTCTCTTCCACATGAGGAACTTTGGGGGGGGGGGGGGGGGGGAAGGAATTTTTAGCAAAGCATGAGAGAGTTTTTCAGTATTGCAACTTGTAAACCAAAATTTTAGCACACTGTCATTGTTTACAAGAACTTCCTAAATTTGTTGAAACTTTTGAGGTTATTATCCTCCGATTATGGATGATGATGAATAGACACAGACAGATGATGAAATGAGATGCTGACGTGATACAGATTTCGGAGATAGTAAAATCGATGAGTAACAACGATTAAATCCTTCGGTTTCTTAACAAGACATCAAACAAATAAGTTTGATGATCGTCTTTGAAGTCACAGGAGATGAATAACACAAATATAAAATACTATTGAGTGTTGTAAACATGTTTCACATTTGGTATATTTTTGATAGCCATCTGGAGAATCACACACAAGTTTTGCTTACACATATGTTAAGTACTGTACAAAAATAATTTTTGAAAGATGTATTAATAAATATAACATTAGCACACTTGAATACACACGGTAGTAAGAGACAGCACTCTGAAGTCATGAAATTATTGCATACTGATATGTCGCTACAGCCATTCTTAAATACAATTTGTAATATTTATTATAATGTACTCAGGCCTTGAAATTTGAGCTATTTACTGGCCAAATGACAGTAAATTTCACTGTTTGGCAGTAGACAAAAAAAGACACTGCCATTTTCTGTTGGTAGACATTCATAACATATAAACATATAATGAATCAGTTAATAATTATCAGTCAGAGAATTCCTCATGATTCCATACCTATCCTACTGTGGGCTCTGTACAGTAACTGACATCTTTTGTAATTCAAGAAAATACCAGGAAAAATGAGAACTTGATTTCAGCCAGTAGATCATTTGAGCATTTTAAGCAAGCGGCTAAAATTGATAAATACTAGGCCCGGTACTTTCAAGCCATGGAAATTTGAGCATTGATATTTTGCTCTTTCCATAAGGTGGTCATTTTACATTGATTGTGCCAGTGCAAAAGTCTACATTGATCTTTTCCTTGTAAGGCACTGTCCATCACCAGTCCTTTAATAAATTTAAGTGGGTATAACGGTTTTCTGAGAAACTTCAGACGTATCACAATAGTAAACTTCTCTAAAATACTATTGCCCTTTTGTTTGTTTTCTTGTTCTTATGCCAATTGTCCACCTGATTACACTGAAATCATTTCACATCCAGCTGATGTTATAAATAGAAGTTGCTGCTGTAAGAAGTCTGTCTTTGAATTCGACTTGATCATAGTGGTTTATAGGCACACCATCAAATCCATGGAGAATTCCCCACCATCCTCCGGCAATAGATGCGCTAGCCCGACAATCTCCTCCATGCTGCATGGCATAAGTACAAAGATCTTTCCATGAGGAACTATAGAGCAATGCATCATATCTGTGGGAAAATAAAACAGATCTCCATAATTGGCAACATGTTTTGTTTACAGTTCTAATTTTTCAAGGTTACAAGCAAACTACTTATTATAATCCTGTGTCTTGTGCTTAGTAGGATTTCTTTGTTTAAGACATAATTTTACTATTCCATAAAATGGATCATATCTCAACATGATTTCCATGGTATTTCTGTTACTTTTTATAAATCCACTAAGACTCACATGAAATTTTGTTTCAATAAGTGATGTAGAGAATAAAAAGCCTACAGTACTCTGTTCAACTTCGGGTGAATATATATGTTTAAACACTGACTTACGCAATGAGAGGTGCATCGTGACTGCAACTTCCATGTACTGTACGGGGTAATGCAAATCGTCTATAAAATCGTTCTCTCTCCTCTCTGATCTTAAATTTCTTGGGAAACTTTGGTCTATTCTCTCCATTTGTAATACCTCTCAGGCTAAGATACTCCTTCCACCTGTCTTCAAAGTGCTGCCATTCTTGACCATTTTCAGATGTATTTCTTCCATCATTTACAATGTGCTGAAAAGCTAAACGCAAGGCTGCTAGAAGACCTGCTCCCCACTCACGAGGCTCTCGACCCTGGATTGCAAATGATGCAAATAATGCAGTAGTAAGGGCACCTAGATAAGACACAGGTTGGTGATGAAACATTCGAGTACTCTCAATGACAGTAGCAATTAATTCATCGACATGGTTTGGCTTGTGAAACCTCAGCCCTATCACCAATGCTCTGACCGCTGAACAGCTATCAGTTGCACGTTCGTTAAATGGTGCAAATAATGTCATGTGATTAGAAGGCTGGAGTTGAGAAATCCTTTGTAAAACAATATTGCTTATATCACGGCCTTTCATGTCACTTGCCATGCATTCCGAGCAGTTCATTGCAAACTCATGTAAATAGTTGTGACCACATTTTCCTTTTGCCAATGCTTCAGAGCTGGCTAAATGAAGAACTATGTTTTCTTCAACTGGTGTTGACAAACCAACATGTTGTTCCTGTATGTTAATACTCATCTTCCAAAAATACTTCCCAAGACAATTTCCAGCGGCACTTAACACCATGGATGCTTGGAAGGACTCTAGTGACATGTCTTTAGACTTTTCTTATGCTGGTTGAAAATACAAGATGTAACACAAGTTAGGACCGGCTGGTTAAACCAGGAAGTTACCCTACACGAAAATAATGTTCGGGTACTACGTCGCAGCATTCTCGTTGCTGCGATACTCTGCAGACAACCTTTGACACGTTTACCTTTCATGTTCAGCCGTTTTGACAGATTCCGGTGAAAGCATAGCAATATCTCACAATACGCGAGCATTGGTGATATCAAATATTTATCTTCCCATAATTCTGAGTTCTTATGTTTTACCACAGGATGGACTGAACACTTCAACGAGTGCAGAAAATGAATATTTCTCCTAGGACTTTTACAGGTCCGCTGCATTCTCAAAACAAAGGAGCGTGTGACTGGTAAACATTTCTTTTTCGATTAACATTAGGCGTAAGTTTTTACGTTAGGCAAAGTTAGGAAACGCGTGCCTAATAGTAGAAATAGTACCTAGCTTATATGTCTATTGCCTAGGCATCCGCTAGGCGGTTCGACAACTTCGCCATCACCGTGAGCATTATCTGTTGACTATAATATTTTTTCTGTGACCTGGTTGGTGACAATTATAAAATAGGCCGCCATTCAGAAGGTCCCTTTATTACATGGAGTTTTGGTCAAGTTGTTTGACTTCTCCACTCGGACTTATGACTTGGGTGATAAAAGCCTTTCCCGAAAAATGACAATTTCCCCACGGATTCCAACCCCATGAAAATAAAAGCCAGTTAGGAAGATGTGTCATCCTGTAAAGCTTTTCTGAAGTAATATGCCTAAATATAATCATTATAATCATTTTTGCCCCTGCCACCGAATCCAACTCCAGCAAAAAACCTGTTACTCTGTTAGTGTTACTGCCTAGGATTAGGAAGATGTGTTGTTCTTAGATGCATTTATGAAGACTTGAAGTTATTTATCTATAATCTAATAATGATTTCCACACCTCTTCTCCAGCACCACCAAAAAAATATAATAATAATGATTTCCTCAAAGCAGACTACTCAGATTTTTTCATAAAAAGTTTGCCTTCCAGACCCATATAGCCAAACCTCAGCCGTTATTTTAATAGAGGACATGTGCTAAGCTCTCACCAAGATTAAACTTTTCTTGATTATTGTGTATCTTATCATATTCCAGGGGCTGTCAGTCACTCTTTGCATATGGATGTCACACAGCTGTGGTAGTCGTTGATACCAAAACAATCCAGGTAATCCTCACAGGTGACATTTCACCAGTGGTACAAAAACAAAAAGTCTGAAAACATTGTACGCATAACAACTCTAACATTGAAGCTTGTTTGAACCTCATACTTTTTTATGTAGATTCCACATTGTAATTACAAGAAAAGTATATGCCTGGTACATTTTTAAATTGAAATTCTATCATTGGTTCTGTGTGACAGTCATGTTTGTCAGCTGATCCACTCATTGCAACAATTTTAGATACTTGCTAAGAAGTGTAAGTGCCGAAATATCTGTTAGCTTCAAGTAAGTTAATTGTTATGTATTTGATCAAAGGAAAATTTGAATGCAGGAAAGAAAGCCTTCAGATGAAATTACAAGATTTGTATAAAATTTGTATATAACAGATTTGTAAGAAGATCCAACAGGTGTACAAACTACAAATTTGAAGGGTTTCTTGTCATTTAGGGCACAACATATCTATGCATATATATTTTAGGATTATACCTTGCACATAAGAAATGTATAAAAAGAACTTTGCTTAAAAGTGGTATTGTATTACAGTTTTGAGTACAAGCAGGAAAAAAAAACATATGCCTGTATTATCTTCTTTGTCAGTCCTTGAAATGTAATTGTGCATTTGGCAAGTATGCTGACTGACTTTCAAACTCTGACATCTATGTCTTAATGTCTCTTCAGGTACTTCAAACATTAGACAACCACAGGACCAATGTAGTTAAAGTTAAATGGGCCAAGGAACACTACCACCATACCATTCAGTCTCCTTATACGTTAAGACTAGCTAGTGCTGAAAGCAATGGTCTTATTATCATATGGGACGTGGCCAACGGATGTCCCAGAACCTCGTTCTCTGAAGGGACTAAAGGAGTTGGAGGTCTGTATGTCACTTTCCATTTCATTGATTCATTTGCTAGAGTTCTGAACTGGAATTAATAGTATCAATTTAATTATATCCTTTTAGTGCTTGTCCTGACAAGTGACAACATCCAGAAACAAACACCCTTCCTTTCTGCCTGCATTTTGACAGAAATTACAGAGAAAACAATTCCTATATGTAGAATTCCTCTGAGCAAATTTCAAAAGCAGTGGCCAGCCAAAAGTTGTGGAGCATTGCCATATATGGATGTCCTTTGTGGCATTAAGTCCACTTTGCTGCTGTTCATAAATTTACATTTCAAACCACATAATGTTTTCCATAAATATCACAAATTGGTATACAGTAACATTCACTAGACTTTTTTTCATGCTTGGTAATTTGCATCAAACTTGCATGAACATTTCATCGTATCCACGTAGACACAGCCCTTGCTTAGTACTCATCCACTGAAGTCAAAATTTGTGCAGAATGTCGAATCCATTCAGTGTACAAAGTCAAAAAGACTTTCTTAAAATAATGACCAATTTTTTTCTGCTTTCCTATCATCTTCCCATCTTTCTTAGATTTGGAATGGCTATCAACACAAGATGCATCTCACGATCTCCTCCTGGCACTCCATCCTCCTTACTCGGTGGTCCTATGGAATGCGGATACAGGCACAAAACTCTGGAAGAAAACATTCACAGACTCTCTGCAAGCGCTTGCTTTCGATCCATTCGAGCCTTCGAACTTGACATGTAAGTCTTTCGAGGTAGAGACGTCGAAAGGAACGCTCGGCTCCGAGACCATGTAAACTGTAGATTAAGGAGACAGTTAATTCCTGAATGACTGCGAATAAATTAAGTGTTTGATTTTGGTGAAGTAGGAGCTTTAAAGGCTTTGTAAGTTGTCTCTTATCAGGCACTATGATTCCTCTGTACGAAAAAGTGCTTTACACATCTTTGCACTTGTATATTAACGGATCCATTTGACCTTTGTGCATTGTATGTCTGTTGCTTAAGGATACTGGATAAATTAAATCTCTGAAGAAATTCAAATTCTAAAAGATCAAAACAAAATTTGGTGGCATACACATCTGTAGCTTTTGGATACAGAGAATTAAGATATCATTCTCCATTAACATGACTGAAAAGCCTTCTGTACATTTTGTGATGAGTTTAAAAAAAGGAAAAATAGATTTCAAAGTTTAAGTCTGTGTGATGGTAGGATGGTAAAACTCTCTGTATTGTGATGGAAAGTAAAAACCAAAAACCTTCAACCAATTGGAAAGGTTACATGCATTTATGATAACTCAGACAACTGATCAAAGCAAATATTGATTATGGAATGTTTTTATGCAGTAAGAATAATGTGAAATGTGATTTATACACTTTCTTTAACAGTGCTCGGCCAAGACTCCCTCATTTTCATCAGCGACTTCAGCTTGTCAAAGCCGCCGTCCAGCAATGGCAGGAAATTCTACATCACAACGTCAACTCCACAGGGGTCGGCTTCTACGACTACCGCTGAGAAGAAACAGAACATCGGGGGTGCAAGGACAGCCTTTAAGAGAGTCAGAATGATCGTGGGAGACAGCAAACCAAGGTTTGTTTGATCTCTCTTCCTTTCAACTTAACCTCTTTCATAAATAAGGAATGGTATTGTTTTAACGTTTTAAACACGAGTACACCATAGCAGCAGGGTTAAATGTGATTATAGAACCAACCACTGCAAGCTTAATCATGAACAGTGCAGGTTTTGTACATGAAAGTTGAAAAAAGGGGTGGATATTTTATGGGGTATGTATTGGACAGCTCATTTTACTGCCATAAAACACTACAGTTTTGACAACTTGATCATAATGTTTGAATACTACATCCTTATTTAACAAACATTTCAGTGGTTTGAAATTAAATGTGGCCTATAAATATATACCTTTTTGCACTTTCATGGAGGTGGAGAGGGGAATTTTTTTTCTTCGATTTTGCTAAACCAAATTCCTCTCTTGCCTATTTTGCAGAAATCCTACATGTGTGGTGGTTGTAGTTCTTTTGCAAGTATCAGGCTATGTCCTTGAAAACCCTTTGGACTTGTCAAAATTCTTTGCTGCACTGTTTACAAATTTTCAACAACGCAAAAAGAAACCATTCTCCCGAAATATTCCAGCTTTGGCAGAAATGTACAACCTTACTCTACGATCATTTTCTGTCGAAAGACAATTTAGAGGGAAATTGTACTCACCATTCTGTTTTTTTCTTACAATAATATCACAATTGTCTTTCTCTTGTGACATTCCTCTTACTCGCATAAATCTATATTAACAACATATCATAATTCTTTCTCTTGACACTGTTATTTCAGTAATTCCAATAGCCAACCAGAAGAACAAGACACAAACCTGCAAGAGTGCATTCAGTTCTGTTACTTGAAATCACAGCGACATCACCTGGTTCTCGTCTACGCTCGGGAAATTCTCGTTCTGGATCTGGAGATCCGGCAGACGGTGACGACCATTCCGATGGATAGAAGTGGCAGTCCCTTCATCAATATTCATCCACTTAGGTACTCCCTCCGTCTCTTATAAGTTTCATCCTATTATCTACCTCTGTATTTGCAATGTGATTTGTTACAGAAGGGGACATATATAAATATATATAGAGTTTTTCTTGGGGGGGGGGGGGAAAGGACTATTTGCTCCAGTGAGTAATTGTATTTAGTATCTTTCTGGTGGAGGTACATCAATTATCGTACAGTAAGATGCTTTACTTTTACATTTTATCTTGGCTGCTCTTAATGTAAAAAAATTCCAAGTTGTGAAATTTTAGTTCTTTTGCGGGAATTTACAGAAATTGATGATGCACATTGACAAACATGATCATCTGTGAATGATTTGTTACTTCGTTAATATTTACAGTTGTCCAAGATGTGTTCATGTATAATGATTTTGGATTCCATTTTGTGTAGTTTATCATTTTCATTGGAGACAATGGACATCCTAGGACTGAGACACTGTACACTGATGTTTCCTTCCTTGTCATATTGTTATATGGAAAGATAAAGAAATTGTGGATACCCTGTTAATTTTCACGTGAAATAAGATGTTGATTTTGAAATAATTAATGTACATACTAAATGTATTTTTAATTTGGTCTTTTGACTTTTGTCAGACATAGGGACATGCTGATGTGCTTGCATGAAAATGGAACAATCAGTGTCAGAATGTACAAGAAGACTGGAACAATTCAAGGTTAGTATGGACTCTTTAGAGGTTGGATACTTATCATCCATTAATTAAAGGAAAGATTACAGACCTGAGTAGCACAATCTTTAGATGATATCAAATTGGTCCAGGAGTAAATGACATTAGGCAAAGTTTGCACATGACACTATGAAATCAATATTTTCAACTAATGGGTCAAAATGTGATCTGCGTCAAATGAAACAGTTGAAAATCAAAATAAAATGAAACTGTTAGCAAACTGCTTATCCACTAGATAGCCTGTGTAAGAGAATGTGTAAAAGTAAGATGGCCTGACGTTTCGATCCTAGCAGGATCTTCTTCAGAGGCTAAATGACAAATAACGTCAAAATGACAAATAAATGACAAATGAAACAATTGACGACTTCAGAACCTGGAGTAGTCAAGTCGTGGTAACAAGAGATGTCACAGACCCTTAATCTCCACTGTGAGTAGCAAGACGGTCTGTCTTGAATCAAATGGTCGATGACTGGAAAATGAGTAGTCAAGTTATTGTTACAACGGATTTCATAATTCCTTTTAAGTTTTAAGGAGGTTTTATCCAGTAATCAGTGATCTTACTTTACAACTTTACTGAAAAGGACTCTCCACTTGCCCTAAAAGAAAACTCTTCATATATCAGCATAGAAGTTTTCTGTTACTGTGATTTACAACTAGTCCATGTTGACTTGCGTCATATTACAAGATGTCCAATAATTAAAGAGGCACAATGCTTAACAGGATTTTGAAAAGTTATTATAAAGACCTATTTCCTTTTATTTATTTCTGTAATTAATCCACAGCTGGCGATGCAATCCCCTCGGATATGGAAATTTCTTACGACCTCAAATGTCAATCAGACCCACTACGGGTCACGAAACACATGAAGACGTTTGGATTCTCGGTGTCGCCGGTCACCGAGTCAGAGGCAGCCCTTCTGATGAGCGACGGTCGGATCCTGTGTTGGTCTCTGATCACGGTGGAACATGCTCAGAAACCTGGCTCATCCAAATCTTTATCTCAACTATCCTCTTCCCCTCTCTATTCACCCCCCGGAGGAAGTCTCCCGTCAAACGGGGACTTTGAATTCTTGCCACCTCTAGGGGCCAATTTAGACCAAAATTTGAAGAACTTGCCAACTCCTAAAATGTCAATATGCGATCTCATACAGTCTTCCGATAGATCAGGGACTCCAAATCAGACAGTATCTGGAAGAAGCGTCTCTCTAAAGTTTGTTCTCACAGGGTTTGTCAGCGGGGTTTCGTTGATGCCGACAGTGGTGAAGATGTGTCCACCATTGACTACCAAGAACTTTCATATTTACAAGCCACTGCTTGCAGTTGGTGAGTTTTATTGGCCATATTCCTTCTGGTTTCCTTTCTTCTTGGTTAAGAATAGTAATTCCTTGATAATTTTTAGTAAAGGGGATAATTCTAGTGGCTGAAGTTGATTGCTTAACAAATTTGCACGGTAACTAACAAACACATCGTTGGCCGTCAGCATCTGAAAATATGTCATTGTACGGTATAGTGAATTCACTTCAAAAAATTCCTTTCGCTGTACAAACTGGTTTCTGTTCACTCTCGGGCAGTGAAAATAACATACAAATAGAAAAAGATTATCCGTTGTGACAAAATGCCATATTGGCTTTAAAAGTGACTTTCCATATATTAGAATATCTGTTGAAGACTTAATGGGCCTTAATTACGTGTGTAATTAAAGGCATTGAAGACTCGCCCCAAACAGCGTGCCGCCTTCTGAAAAAGTTAGCTTTCCATTGCTTGCAAGTGAAGTTTTCTTCTTGTCGCTACAAAATGCAGACAGTAATGAAACGGGATACCTTGTTATCTTTTATCTAGACCTGAGATGTCCATCACTGCTATGTACACTGTGTTGTGGGTATTGACCGTAGATGTATGTATTGACTGTACACTAGTGTCTAATTACCAACGGTAGCAATCTGTGTGTGTGTATATTCTGGGGTCGATGGTGGTGTTTAGCACTTCTGTTACACCTCATTCGAAACTAGGTCAGCTTACCGGCATTAGACGTTTTTTCACACACTTTAAATTATCCGGACTGCTGGGAGATCTACAGCATGTCACCTTCTGTTCTCTCACTGTATACTACACACTGTGTAGTTACACACTGTATACTACACACTGTGTAGTTTGATTACGCTACAGCATTATCCCTGCTAAGACGCTTCTCATCTGGAATAGTTTCATGTTTATATTTTCCATTTATGTCAGTATTATTCACTGCTGCCAGATAGTACAGTGAATCCAAGGCAGAATTTGCAAAAGGATAGTGATTTTGCAGTAAATGCTGCTAATTTAATTTCTTGCGCCATTCACTGGTACTTAGCTACAGTACCTTTAAACTGCTGATGTCCTAATGTCATTATTTAGTTAGACAGTACTTTGATGTGTTTGTGACTTTACATCATTGCTACACTAATTCAGACCGATACATTGCATGTTGTTGTATTGCTGTACGACTTGGTATCTGTTTATTTATTGTTGTTTTGTTTTATTCGGCAGGGACTACCTCTGGTATGGTGCAGGTTTTTACTCTGCTGTCCGGCACCCCTTACAGAGAGTACAATATCCATACTACGTGTGTAAGGTAATACAATAGCTCAGTAAATAGTACAAGAATGTAGATGTTATTCTGCAATGTCATTTGTGAAAGCCTAGTGGTTAAGGCAGTGGATTTGTGATCTAAGGCCTGCAGGTTCGAGTCCTGGCCAGATCATTAAATTGTGTCCTTGGGCAAGGTACTTTATCTCCATTGTCTCTCTTCACCGATGAGTATAAATGGGTACCTGTGAGATAAACTTTCAGTCGGGCACTGTTTAGCTGCTGCCAAGTGGAGAGATTGTCTCCTGTTTGACAGGTTATCGTTCACCAGGGTAATATTGTTATGCGCCTTGAACACAGTTATTGGTGGATATGACTGCGCTTTATAAATTCTAAATATTATTACTACTATTGTTCATGTCATTTACCACGGAGTTAACTTCAAATGTAGAGGACATAATCAAGCTCACACATGGAATCAATTCTAATAACATATTGCACATAGAGTTAAAGATATGAACGATCGTGCTGACTTGAAGACTTTATGTTCACTTTTTCATCTATGATTAACTATGGTTTGATCTTTCTTACGAGCTTTGTAAGAAAAATGCAGGCAGAAAGAATGGAGCTAGATCCTATATTCCCTCCCCCTCCCCCTCCCCCTTTCCCCTCCCCCTCTACCAAGAAGGACAAAATTGCATCAGCAAGAATTTGCATACTGAACACACAACACAGCAAGTCAAATCATTATTTGGCCTTTGAGCTTTAATTAGAATTTTGTTTTTGGTGTTGACTGATTTTTATCATTGAGCTAGATATATATATCAAACCATGAGTAGTTGATCTTGTCAGTGGGACTGAGTGTAACTGATTTTTTTTTTTGTAGCAAAACAATCTTGAAATATACAGTAGCAAACAATTCCATTATGAAAAGGTTTACAGGCGATAAATTTGATGCCACTATGGAAGACATAATGACCACTCGGCACTCTATACATAAAGCTTACCCATTTTTTCACTTGTTCTTTTGTAAATTAATCTGCTTTCTTTGTAAAGCGCCTTGAGCAGTGACTTTTGTCTACTGATATGGCGCTATATAAGTCTCATTTATTATTATTATTAATATTAAGGAATTTTTAACTTTTGTTTACTTGCTTCAAGTATCCAGCATGACTTGATTAATTCATTAAATCAGTGGGAGTGAGTATATCTGATGGATTTCCCTTCTCTTTTTTTCCCTTCATGAATCTTAGATATTGCAGAAGGACACATTTCCTAATGCAAGTCTTTAGGGAGGATACTCCCATTAGATAACGATGTTAAGTGAGACTGGGATAGTGTTTAGTTTTCAGACTTTAGTCCCATTTTCTACTCATTTCTCTCATTTGGTCTTGTTTTTTTCTTTATTCCTTCTAGAGGTATAGAGTGGTTGAGCTTAAGTTGCTTTCTGTCGTTCAGCCATCCCAATCCTGGTTCCTCAGGTTTAGTTCGCAACGAAGTCCTGGTATTGGACTTACAGACGGGCCAGGCCACTCACCTGAGAGAAAACAAAGGAGAAGAACCGCCAATAGAAGCAGCTAAAGTGTCACATCTCAAGTAAGTCTACTAATGACATAGAAAACAAAGAGAGGCATTGAGAATCTCCTTGTCTTACTAAAAGCAGAGAAATAATGTCCCTAGAATATACAAAAAATACAAAATAGGCATTTATGGCTAAAACTTTCAAAAAAGTTGTATTTTTCTTTCATTCTGAGTGCAATTTTTGCTCACAAAGATAACAGCATGATTTTCTTCTCTGTGTGATCCTGTATAACTTTGATCTCTTTAAACATGTGTGATCTTAAAGTTGTGTCTTAATGTTGACATCATTTGGGCAAATTAATTACTTGTGTAATATTATTAATATTAGCAAGTATTATTATCTACTCATTTATTGTTTGTCCTCTTCACATAAAAAACATATAATCATTTATGGTCACTCAGGGAAATAAAAGCAACTCTCATTTGTTCTTCTGAATGGTAATAAATACACTAAGCAGCACAAAATTGTTCATGTTCAAGGAATACATGTAACCAGTAGCTAGGAAGTATCCATATGCCATAGTAACCATAATCTTATGTTCTTGTTCTCATTAACAGACAGTACATAATCATTACATTTAAAGAAAAACCATTTGAAATTTGGGACCTTAGGACCTATACCCTGCTGAGAGAAATGAAAAAAAGTTTTCCTCCAATTTCAGCTTTGGTGAGTTCCCATTTCTCATATTTATTAGGCTTTATATTTAAAATGTTACTATCGAAAAAAATGAGCAAAAATGAGACAATTAGCAGCAAACTGGAATTTCTGAGATGAACCATATTATTACAAACTTGGTGTTTGACAGGCAGCAATAAAGAAGTACCTTTTAAAGTTGGAACAAAACTGAAGGAGATGAGTAGTTCTGATCATTTAGCTGTTCTTTTGTTGATAGGAATGGTCACCGACCGTGAAGAAGAAATCTGCCAACACTGACCTCTTTGGTAGCACCCCTCATCTGGAGACAGCTGGACTACAGAGTATGCTACCAGCTTCAGGTACTTAGGCGGGACATCTTAATAAATAAATTCCAAGTTTCTAACATATTGCATGATTGAGGGTTTGTGGTGTTCCATGCTGATGAAAAATACAACCCCATTTTCACTGGTTTTGGAATACTGGACAAAGAACACATTGCAGTCTAAATACCGTCGCTTTGTACTTTCGTGTTGAAGCAAGAGGCCTAAGGTATGAATCCCAAGTCAGGACTCAAACCATTTTTGTTGCCTTATAGGAGTATGATAAAGAATCCGTCCTCTCCCTTTTAATTCTTTGTACAAAATAAAAAACAGTAAATGAAATGTTTGATTTATTTTCATCATCAAAGGACAGTGAAAACTGATTAGGCTGGTATCCGGGACACTACAGATGTATAGTATTTCTGATTCTTCGAGTAATAAACGCAAACATTTCAACCCCCAGAGAGCAATAGTGACACCCGCATCGGTTTGCCTGTATTGACCAAAGAGCATTTTGTGTTTGCTGAAGCTAGTGGTCCCTTGCACCATTTTGTTATCGAGAACACCACCATCAAGGAAGGGTCTCGTCTACCAGCCAATAATGGCCTGAACTACATCGCCTGTATGGCATGGAAGGGAGAGATGATCGTGATGGCTGATCCCGATGGTGTTATTGGTGTTTGGGACTTGAAGAATAAAATGTCCAGGTGAGGTTTGTCTTACTTTGGGGACTAAAGATGATAATGATCTTTTGAGATTGAAGGTTGTCGTTATCCCGCTTCAGTACAGGGTGAGACAAAATAATAAGACACATTCAATACGTGTGAGTGAGAATATACTTCTCTTCTATTCGGTGAGTGTAACCATGCAGTTGTTTCTGCTCTTTGGTATGTGAAGATGAAATGAGATTAAATGTCCAGAGGTATCTGATCCTGATGGCGATCTTGTTGTAAAGAACTTGAGAAAATATAAACTGTTCGGGTGAGTTCATCAGATGGTGTTTCTGGTGTTTGGGAATTTTAGTTAAATAGTTCTAGTGAGTGTAATGTAATGGAAACCATAGCTACCCATCAGCTTATATCAGTGCATCAAGTGTAATTTAATTCTGCGACAAGCACTGAGAAGGCAGTGCATATGAATGAAGCTGTAAGTTATTTTGACACCAATGTTTATTGATGGTGCATATTAGTCTGATAAACGACATTCACATTCATATTTCTATATCATATTGCATTTATGTGTTTTTGTTGCCACGACTATTCCCTTGCTTTCTCTTTGTTGTTAATGATTTTTATAACACGTCCCTTCCCCTCCCCCCCCCCGCCCTTTTTGTAGCAAATACCTGCCAATGTTTTCTGTAAGGTGTGATTCTTCAGAATATTGTCATGGCTTCATTACTGTCTATTGCTGGAGTCTTATCCTGAGTCTTTACTCCTCCAGGAATTACCCGACAGGGAGGTCCGGGATCAAGAAGGTCCGCTTTGCACCCGGTAAGGGTAACCTCAAGATGCTATTATTCTGTGCTGACAGCCTGGACATCTGGGATCTACAAGAGGTATGCTTTTATACGGTGTTTGTTGAGTTGTTGAGTATGCAGTCTAGTTTCCATTACAATATCATATTCTAGAATTCCTGTCTTTGAATGTTAACTACTGTATGCTTGTGATCTGCAAGATATAATAGTTGGTACTCAGATTGCTAAGGCCAGGTTCCCCGGTCCCCTTCGAGTCACTCCAAGATTAATGTATGTCGTCCAGTTACAGAGTTGTTGACAATTCATAATCATGGACGTTAAATATGAATGTAAGAGACTGACTTCGGTCAGCTTGCGGCTTTGATAAGCCAATGAGGCTTCTTCGTGAGTTC
>KN889899.1:4972-17289 GCA_000934455.1 Apostichopus parvimensis
TCGAGTCTTTCCCTCCTGGTTCTATTTTAATCACACATTAATTATCAAACTAACATAATTCTACGGATCAATCTTCTCCCGATTCGTCATCACTCTCTATAAGGGCTGCCCGTTTCTGGACCAGCTTAGGTCCTGATTCACTTTTAGTCTGTCTTTCCGGCAGTCGTGGAGACGTCAGGCTCTCTAACTTTGATATAGCCTACGCACAGACATCTAAGTTCAGGGTCCTGTCTTCCAATGAGGCAAGCAGACGATATCTTAAAGCAATATTCGGGACTTGGGATTTCACTAAGCTTCAAGGATCAGGCAAAGAAGCAAACACAATAATAACGAGACGTTAAGCAGGAACGTAATTTGTACAGGCTGTTTAGTAGTTTGTCGGGCCAAAAGATTCAAATTATGGTATCCCCCCAGGCGCGTAGCCAGGAATTTGCCAAGGGAGGGGCGAAACTGTAGATTCGGCATTGCAAACTATCTAAGCGTAGCGCCACCATGGTTGGCGCGAAACGTACAAGAAAATTTTGGCTGAAAATGCCTCCCAGATCGCTGGAAATGGCACTTCCCAGGCCTTGTAAGTTGCATCTTAGCATTTTCTCTTTTGAAAATACTAGCGATATCATAAAAACTTGAAAAAAAAAAAAAAAAAATGCTAAAGGGGGGGGGGGCGGCTGCCCCCTTCGCCCCCCCCTTGGCTACGAGCCTGATCCCCCATTTATTGTAAACAATGATATTTTCTGCTGATCTGTTGCAAGAGTGAAACATTACTTCACAGCCCAGCTGGTTGCTTTCGTTTTGCAAATTGGCAAAGGTTATGCAGTTAAACGCTGGTATTAGTTTTGGTATCGCAACCTTTTGACTTTCCTTCCTCTGTTACACATTCAGGTAACAAAAAACCGTTCAGTTTAAAAATAAAATCTGGTATTCTCCCGGAGTTTCAAAACATTTTAAAACAAAGAATTGCTGGGTCAAATGGAAGTGCTGCTAAAGGACTGGGGGCGGGAGGGGGATTGGGTTCTGTTTGAGTAAGATTGGTGTAAATACAAAGATAAGGCACAAAGTCAAATTGACTCAAAATGTTCATCACTGTGATAAAGGTATATATTCGTCATTCCATGGTAACATTTATTGTGATGAGACAGACCTGGTATAATTCCATCAACTCTCAATTTAATAAGAACAGCAAACATTGCAGTTTGTTCCATACATTATTGTGTCACTTACAAGAAAGGTTCAAGAATTATAAATACTTTTAAGGATCTCACTTGGTGCAAACTTGGTGCCAAAGTTTAGCTGTATTTTGTTTGTAAATATATTCTTTGGAAACATGTCAAATTATTGGCGATTGAATGCTCCTTTAAGCAGGCGCGTAGCCAAGGGGGGGGGGGCGAAGAGGGCTGCCTTAATATGCTCTTGAGCATATTAAGGCAAAGTTGAGGATGGCATGAACTCCTCAGTCGAGACCTAACTGTAACAGTGAATACACTGGTTCATGGAATTTGATCAACCTGTCAAAACATTGTTATAAGGCTTTAATTAACAACGGATATCAAAAGTTAAAAATTCAACTTGGGTCAATGTTTGTAATCCATTTCAACATTCGATTTGAGACCAAAACAAGTGTATATTTTTTGGAAAACATACTGGAAAGGTGTGTTACCTCTCCACAGTAGACCCAGGGTCTACACATTAAAATATCACATCAATTCATCGAGATCTGATGTGAAAGAATAAACATAGTTAGATAGAGAAAAAACATAGAATAAACATAGCTCAGTGGTTAACACCGGTGCCTTTCAATCATAAGGTCCCGAGTTCGAGTCACTCCAAGATTAATGCATATCGTCCAATAACAGAGTTGTTGACAATTGACAATTCATAATCATGGACGTTAAATATGAATCTAAGAGACTGACTTGGGTCAGCTTGCGGCTTTGATAAGCCAATGAGGCTTCTTCGTCAGTTCCTGCTTGCAGGAGGATCTAACATACATACATAGTATTGACTATTGAAATGTTTACAAAGGATCGATAAACTTGTTGTTTGATGGTTGGTAATAAGTACAAATTATCTTGCAAGCACCTGCCCTTTCAGATATTTGAAAGAACTTTCAATTACACCATGTGTGTCTCTTTCAAAGTACATTTGTTCTGCATTTTTGGTTTTGATGAGACTCAAACACACCTGTCTATCATTTTGTGATATAGCACCGCATAGATTTAATCACATACATCACATGTGACGAGTTAAGACCACCGCGTGGCTACCTACGATGTTACGAGTGACTTTGTAAAACCATATGTGGTGGTGTAGAGTTTACTTCTGTTTATCCCCAGTAACTGAAACAAAAAACATCTTTGGAGCATTGTCCTTGAATTTTCAACCTACCTGTACAGACTGTTAAGTTTTTATCCAGTGTTTTGTGAATAAATTCTGGTCTGAACCATATCAATACCTTCTGATATGAACCAGTTTAAAATTCCCTTGATGTGAAGCCATTTAACATTCTCTGGTCAGAATCAGATCTAAACCTGATGAAGACCAGCTCAACAATATCTGAATCAAAAGCAGTTTCTTACATCTTTAATATCTTTAACGGGTTGCTATTGTACACACATGAACAGCTTTCTCATTAACGATTCATCCCCAAAGAAAACATTGAAAAAGTCATAGGTCAAAGGTCACTTCATGTTAATGAAAATAATGAAAGTTTCTCTGAACACTATCAATAAACCGTTCAATATATCCCTCCTGTCGCTTTCTTCAACTCCTTGTCAGATTTATCTTGAAAATCAAGAAATGTATATCAATTTCTGTGTTTATGTCTATCATAATCATTCTCACCAGACAGTTCTCAAATTTGCTTCAAAGTTTAGTTTTGTATGAAAGAGGAGATTGAAATATATTTTAGAATAATACTTTATTCCTGCTTCGAGTCTTTCCCTCCTGGTTCTATTTTAATCACACATTAATTATCAAACTAACATAATTCTACGGATCAATCTTCTCCCGATTCGTCATCACTCTCTATAAGGGCTGCCCGTTTCTGGACCAGAACACCGACAGGGACGTCGTCATCTGAATCGCTGTCATCCGAGTCCAAAACCGATCGACTCTTAAGAGGCTTTTCAGAGACTTCTGTAACAGAAAACAATAAAGCTTTTTGAAAAATGCTTTCTGGTTGTGTAAATATGGCAGATTAAACTTCATCCAAAAAGTTGTAAGTTTTGTCAATATGGCATGTGCACATAACACTCCTAATGCACAACTTTGTCCAGTACTACTATTGAATTTACAAATTTAGGAGTATTTTTAGGATAGAAATATGCAAAATCCTGTAATATTCTTTCAACTTTCTGTAGAACCAACAAACCTCTTGAAAAATTATTATTTATTTACCTGGATCTCTCTTTAAGTTTTTAAATTGATCAGAGTCCACCTCTTAGTGTAGGTGTCATGGTTACCTAGGTAACAGGCCAATTGGAAGGCAACACATCTGCATCACTATGAAAAGCCATTTGGGTTTTGTTATTCTTCTTTTACATATTTGCTTGACGATGACTGTGGTAAGCAACATGTCAGAGAAAATTCCAGAATTAAAAAATACCTCTCTTTTTGGAAGCTATTTATGGCATGTTCCTGTTTCTGGTATACCTTTTCACTTATATTTTAAACACAATAGGAAATTTCCCAAAAATGGTTTGGGGAAAACCATTGTGTTTGTTACAGTCACCTTCAAGTCCTCTTTCCTGATTCTTATCTCCACTTTCCATTGCTTCCTCTCTTATGTTTGGTTCGTCTTCACTATCGCTACTCAAAGCGACCCTGGATCGCTTGGCTGGCTGGCTGGGGGCAGCATTCCTCTTTATCACAAGGTCACCCAACGGTTCATCATCACTGTGGATTCAGGGAACGATACAGAAAGTTCATTAATCACAAGAATTTAAATGTATTAAGAAGGGGGAAGGGTAGAGGAGCACCTTAAAGGGTGTGAAGACTCGCGCACAAAGAAACGTCTCATGCCGGTAATCTGACCTGGTTTCGAATGAGGTGTAACAGAAGTGTTAGACACCACCATCGATCCCAGAAAATACACACACAGCTAGCTACTGTCGGGAGTCTGTCGGTAATTAGACACTAGTGTACAGTCAATACATACAGCTATGGTCAATACCCACAACACAGTGTATATAGCAGCGTGGACATCTCAGGTCAAGATAAAAGATAACAAGGTATCACGTTTCATTACTGTCTGCATTTTGTAGCGACAAGAAGAAAACGTCATTTGCAAGCAACGGAAGGTTAGCTTTTTCAGAGCGCGGCACGCGATTTGGGGCGATTCTTCAATGCCTTTAACAGTAGACTCTCATTTTAGGAAGCTCCTGATTCAGAGTAACTTCTTTAACCAGTGAGAAAGATGGCATTTTCTACTTTCAAAAAAATCACGAGGGCCTTTAGTTACCTATCCTCCGATGACGACCCACTATCGAGTGGTCTCTTGACCCTGGATTTAGAGGGCGGTGTCTTCCTCTTTCCCTCCTCATTCATATCTTCTCCACCTCCTTCTTGAGTATCTCCGTTGCCCGGGCTTTCTGGAGCTGATAACTTCTCCAAGACCTCTTCAGCTGTCATCATTTTCTTCCTTGGTTTTCGGGTTTTCTTTTGCTCTTTTTGTTTGTTCGCCAATTGTTCCAACATTCGGTGGCGCTCCCTCTGTTTCTTGACCGACTCCGTTTCCATGCCGGGCTCTATGGCCTCTGCCCTCTGTCTCAAGCCCTCGATGGATAGGTTGCCTGGAATCCTCCAAAATGTCTCCTATAATACAAGCAGTACATAATCGATAAGTTGAACTAAAACACTCACATCACTAACAGAAATAATCCGAATCCATATTATCTATATATATATATATATATATACATATATAGATATATCAAAAGCATTATTTTTGCATTTCATTGTGTCTTGTTCATTGCTGTAGTTATATTCAAAAGTCCCTCTCCTCCTCATTCCACACACCGCCCCCCTTCACCCTGTCAAGGCACCTCCCAAAAGTCACATGAAATAAATGGGGACAGAATGTCTTGGAGAAGAAAAGGTTGCATTTGAAAACTCTCGAGAAAATTGTAAACTTGACTGGTTGTCCTTTCTCATACTATTTTCTGCTCTCTATTAGTGTGATGGCAGCAAGCAATTTCTTTTTTGAAAATACAGTCAAGTTCTCCAACCTCATGACTGGATGGTGGGCTCATCCCCACCCTGCGAAGAAACTTCTGGAAAAGTTTGTTTCCTAATGCACGGGAGCAACTTTCCTCCAAAGGAACGATAGGAACAGCTTCTTGATCATTTTCTGAAAATGGAAAGCAAAACAAGAAAATGAAAAGTTGTTTCTGTATTGAAACAATTTTGTATCAGAAAGGCAGGATGCATAAGACATAATGTTCAATAAAGTCTGCAAAGTAACTGGAATGAAATTGTGCTATCTGAAGTCAAAGAGAAGAGCTTGAAATAACATGCAGTGTTGGGGAGCTAACATGCAGTGGTGGAGGTGAAATAACATGCAGGGTTGGGGGGGGCACAAGGAGAGGGTGCTCTATCCAACCAAGTTTTTTTGGGGGCCCTTCTCTCAATAGACACAAATGAACAAAACACAGAACAATAAACACTAAAAAGAGGTTGACAACTAACACATGTAAACTAACGATAAAATCATATATAACAATAAAACAACCAAGAATTTCATTTACACTCATGAAGACAACGGTACTTAAATTACCAGCAAACCTTTGACTTTTTCTAGACTTAATGTATCTCTTTACATGACTTTCAAAATGGGGATTGAGTAGGTTGTTGAATATGCATAACTGCCATGCAACCATTCATGACATTGGCCCAATCATTACATCAAACATCACAATTAGGGCACATGTAAGCTGTATGTAGACACAGTGCATAGTACAGGGGTTCTCAGATCTGTACTCCACACATGAATGGCTTTTTGTTGTAACGATTGTACAAAAGACAACGCTCATTGCAGCAACGGAATAGTATCCAGTCAAAAAGGAATTACTATTAGAAATTATCACTTAGCTGTATGTTTTTTAGGGTGAGTAAATGAAATGGGAAAATCACCATCTGTTTCTTTATCGTCTGCCCGGACTTTCAATCCTTCCTGAATCCAAACAATCTGGTCTCGGAAACCTGGAAATAAACAACAACAACAACAGGATAAACAGCTTGTAAAAGGATGGGTTGAGCATTCAAATGTCACCTTGGTCAAACAATTGTTGGTGAAAGTTATACATGACTGAAATAAACTATTCCAATCGGAGAGGGACTTTCTAAAGCTGGCCACCTACTGCATGACCGACTGTTATCTCAACTAGACTCAACTAAAACATCGTTACTTGGAAAATCATGGATAGGTGGGCTGTGTGGATGTTATTACAACTATGACTTATAAAGAGTAAGCTATTCTTAAGTTGTGTCGGATACTGTCAGTGAAAATCAACACGTACTGTCTTTCCGTGTTACAGTCAGCGAAAGTGGTGCAGTGTGCAGCAGTCCACGGCTTAACTGCCTAGTTACCGGTTGAGTTGAGTCACATTCATTCTCAGAAGTGTTGGACTAGTTTAAGATCCAAACTGACCTGGCAGCATTACCACCTGCAATGAAACCTGTGTGAGCTCCATGCCATTCATGTCTTCCCAGTTGACATGCGTAAACTGCTGAGTGTCGTAACTAATTTATTAATATATCTACCTTTCTTTTGTAATATATCCAGTAAGGATTTCATGTTTTCTTTGGTAGGTTCCCTATCTCTCTCATCACCACCTTCATCATCATCATCATCAGACTCATCTGTTTCCTCTGCTTCACTCTCCTCTGCTTCGCTCTCATCCGAGGGTAAATCATCCATCCCTTCATCTTCCCTGATAACCTTCTCTCTGTCTCCATTTTCAGTGTTAGCTGAGGAAAGGGAGCGACAGAAAATTTTATCATCACAAAAAATTTTAACAGCCAAGGTCACAGAGTTTATTTGGTCGAGGGGAAAATACAAGGTCAAAGGGATACTGGCCTTAATTCAAATAGTAGATGATGGCTCTTGCACAGGTAGGAAACTAGGGTGACATTAAATGTAACCTGCATTACATCAAGTTTGTAGTATTGTAACATCAGTAGTTTGTGTCAGCATTCAATATTCAGTGGTAACAGATCGAACCTCCATAATCGAATATTGCATAGTAACTTTGAAGGCTCTGAGCTTATTAGATACTGTAGTTCCTGTGTATGGTTCCTACTATGAATTCATTGCACTTGCATAGCAATGTGCCCGTTTTGCATGGCATTCTGTGATGGGATACCAGATAAATTATTCCCTGGGGAGTTGACCTCAAAAATCAAGCAGACTATGTCAAATTGTAAGAAAGGACAAGTTCAGAGTCAAAGAAAAAAAGGTTAAATTAATTTACTCTGCAATTTTTACACTGATTTCGTGACACGCTTCTTAAAAGGTATGTCAAGAAATAGGGGAAAAAATAAAAAATCGAGACACAGAGTGCAGTTGGATACCCAGCTAGAGCTGTTAATGTACATGATTCATCATTTAAATATTTGTCAATGTTATGGTTCACGTACCCTCATCTCTTGTTGCATCATCTTCATCGATGAATGGTTCCTGACAACAACAAAAATACAAGACAATGCCTATATTAGACCAGATGATTAGAAAGACTAACAAAGTTAATATCATAACTAGATTAATTCTTCATTCAGAAGAACATTTAAGGAATCCAATTATAAAATTTGTCTTGAAAATCTTTTGTCTGCCAGTATGCAAGGCAACTGTGCAAAGGCAGTCTGCCTCTGGAACTGAACCAGTTAAAATCGAATCCTCATAACTGCTAAACATTCACTTACAACAACTGATAAGTAGTGTAAGTGCAATGTCTTTGATAATATCACCAAGCACCAATGATAACAATATGCATGAGCTTATTCTCCCTTCACTGTAAATACTGCCCTCTCTGTTATGTAAACAAAATACAGCCATCTTGAGATCGACATCTAACCTCGAAATCTCACTTAATCCTACGTGTAAACACCACAAGTCCTTGAGATTATCACACACAACAAATGTACTGAATGTGGTGCAAATTGGACAGGTGTCCCTAGTACTTTAAGAACTGAAAAATTTGAAAGTGAGTGGACTAACCATAAAAACAGTTTTTGTTTCTGGAACTTGTCAATTGAATCATAAAATTTAATAAAACTTAACAACGTACCTCCTCCATGTTTTTCTTTCGTCTACCCCGTCCCTGTCCTTTTGGTCGTTTCTTTCTTACATCCTTCTTGTCTGTTATTAGGTTAAGCTCTAACAGCTTCTGTATCACCTGAGATCTGGGCCTTGGTTTGATCATAGCACTGATAATATCACCCAATATATCTGTACAGGTGAACAGACAGAGTTTCTTACCAATTGTACTTACATTAAAGTACAAAAGTCTACATCTTTCTTCATGACTTGCAAGTACCGTGACAGCAAATTGTTATGGAGGCTTACCAGTTAAAAACAACACCATCCACTAGAACTAGATGCAACCATCTGGTAGAAAATGCTTAGACATGTAAACCTTCCAATCTTCCCATAATGCACCACTTCCTGTATCATAGATAATTTGTACTGTTATTGCACACTGAGGTTTGGTGAAAGGTAATGAGCATAATTCCCATTTGTCTTTGCACTGGTTAGGCCAACCAGTCTTCCATGATAAGAAAATAATACTTCGAGAAGAAGATTAATAGTCAGATGCTATAATACTGCGATTAACAATCATTTCCATAGCAACCAGTATCACACTTGATGTACAACTTCTGCAATTTGTTGTAATAGTTGTACTTGCAAGTAGTGTGAATGGGTTTAAGAATGCTTTGGACAAGCACTTTAAGCATTGTAATCGGGTCTGACTGTTTTTGTCTTCAGTTTTTCTTTCTCTCTCCTATAGGGTCCTTGATGGGGACTTGAGAGTCCCTCCTGATCCCTTTTTTCTACTAAACTAAACTAACCTAATATCTTGAACCTCAACATCTTCCTTCTATATATTTAAAGGATATTTCTATATATTTTGCAGATATCCAGCTGTTTCCTCCACATACCTTCTGAATCTTTGTAATCTCCAAAGAGTTCCTTTAACTCATCCACTTGTTCTTCCCTCCACAAAGTTACTTTCTTGGCTCTATAATGAAAGTGAGATTAAAGTGAGCATAAAACTGGTAATGCCTTAAAGTTCTTATATCCAGCTTTTATGCCAAAATGTTAAACAGTCAACGGTAACAGATGTTAGTGACATCCAAACTAGGCTAATACAGCTTTGGAAAGAGTTAAGAAACGTTGCAGAATAAAGGAGAAGAATAGTTTAGTGAAGCCTTCATGATGTGTCTAAATTGTGTGTAAGATTCTTAAGCACACATGAAACCATATAGTAGCTTACCCTTTTGCTCTCTTCATATCTGCAAAGTTTTCAATTAGCTGGAGATTAACCAACTGTCTGATCACCTACAAAGAAATAAAGAACAACTTTGTTACTAGTAGTAACTTTGTGCAAAGAATTTCAAGTTCATTTCTTATGTTAGTATCAGCTGAAACTAAAAAGTGGTAGAATAGTAGAGTTCATTTTCCTATGATTTGGATACAGGAATTGCAGTCATACAAGTGGAAATTCAAGATAACGAAATTACAGATTAAAAAATTACAGTGTATTACAGACATTGCAGTGGTTCAAGCCACCATTAAAGACTAGCATATCAGAGATCATGAGCTTCAATCTTGGTTCTTCTGATTTAATACACTTTCCATGTCTTTCCCACTTAAAATCTTATTTCAAATATAATCTTGCAGGAATTAATGATTAAACCATTTGGAAAACCCCTTGTTCCAATCTTGGAACTATGACATCATACAGTATGATAACTGATGCAAGTCACAAACCAAACACTTAGATACAATCTTTTCCACTAACAGTATGATGCATATAACATGTTGCAGTTTCATTTTCAACACTTGACCTGACCACTAACACCAGGTTTACAGTACTACCTTAGCTTGTTTTTCTTTCTTATAATTTTGGAACTAGATTTCAATTGACTAAAATATAACCATCTGATGACCTTAAAAAGAATACTTCTCTACTTGAAAGAAAAAAACCCTTTGTTATGCGAGTGTCAGTTGAAGCTAAAATAAAGATGAAGATAATCCAAGAATCCAAAAACAACACTTAACCAAAGCATATGCATATCTGATTTAATGACATTTGAAAACTTACCAGCCCCCCCCCCCAAATTTTGTAAACACATTCACCATGGTTGTGACATCACAGATTCATTATGTCTAGCTAGTCTAAATTATTTCAGGGCCTCTTTTGCTGGGTCCTGTTTCCAAAACTATTGTAGTTATTTACAGTGGAACAATATTTCACTTCATTACATGCTATCATGTAGCATGACTTCATTACGTAGTACAACTGCAGAGAGAATCTGTGACATCACAGCAATGTTTGTGCCGTTTTTAAAATTTTAAAGGGGTTGAGTTAATTTATAAAGGTAATATTTGTCTTAAACTGTAATGAGAATATGCTTTGGTGAATTGTTGTATTGCCTTTTTTGGGGAGTTATTTGCATTAGGTATGAAAAACTTCTGGACTATTCTTTGAATTATGGAACTTACCTGCTTTCTTGTTTTGGAATCATCTGAGATGTGTTCCATAATATTATCCACTGTATCTTTGTCTGGATAAATGAAATAAAACTCATGATGCAACAGCCATTTTATGAGTTATGAATATTACATATGACTGATGACGGTATAAATTGACATCCAATCACCGACAGCTTAAGAAAAAAGAAAGATGTCTTCAAGATGGAAACATTGTTTGTTAGTTGCTTTGGGTATCAACATTCTTTAGTTCTTCCTGAACACTCCCTATCAATTTCAAATGTCACTTCTGCTATAATATCCTGAATCGTACATTGGAATGAGAATGAGGGCAATGACCTGCACAGCGAATTTCAATCCATCAAAGATCCAGCAATTTGTTCACATTAAGTTTATACTAAAAATTTGAATCCCCTCGTTTTAAAAAAAAATAGTTTTAACGCAATTAAGGAATTTTTGGTCCTTCATTGGCCTCCATCAACTTATTACATAAAGGTTCTGTTTTATTGGGAAGACTCTTGAAAGTGGTCAGAATATATTCTCCATCAAGGCTAACGATAAACTACCAGGCGTCATTTTAAATCCAGACATGTTTATGAAATATCTCATCTAGCCTCTCATGTTTAACCCCTAACCTTTGATGAATATTAAATATTATTGAATAACCTTACAACAAGATACAAAAAACAAAACTTAATTTGGCCTTGTGACTACTACAAGATTTAAAATTGAGTCAAGCAATTTCTATATTCCGTTCTGGTGGTCAATATGCTTTTGAAACCATATCGAATTCCAGAACGACCTGTTGGATTTTTGGACCCGCTAGATTGACTTATCAACGGCTGAGTGTAGATGTCAACAACTTTCAGGGCCCCTAACGTTTGAAGTGGGTCACTAATTATACTTATTCTTTCAAACAGTGAATAACTTACCTCCTTCAACTTCATTGAATCTGCCAAACAGTTCTCTTAGCTCCTCTTTCAGAGAGTCATCCCACTCGTCAATAATTCCATCACTATTAACGGAAAATAACACATATCAGGGTTGCTAAGGAGATATATACCAACCAGCAACTATCCTCAATCAAAGAGAAAGATAATTGTAAATGATTCATGACAATAGCTGAAAAATCTTATTCTGTTTCCAAGACATGGGAACTTATTTTCATTTACACTTAAATTATTATAACAGGGCACATGGAAGGTTTTCACCAAAGTCGATATTGTTTACTGTTATGTTTTGCATCGAACAAAGTAAGACAATAAGTGTATGATGTTATGGAATTCAACTGATATTGATGGATCAACTGTAATGATAAGTATCAACTAAAACGATAAAAACTACTCCAACCTGAGCGTTTCATCTCTGGTTCAGGCTCGTCCGAACATGTAATATTAATAACATCAGGTTCGTACGTATTAAACACTAACATAACATTTACGTACCCCTGTCTGCGTACTGCTCCATAACCCTCTGAGAGCTCAAAGATCTCTTTGTTGTCTTTCCAGAAGAAGAGTTCCATAAAAATTTTGGGATTCTTTGGCACTGTCTCAAAGAACTTCTTCATGAGAAAATGACCAAACTTAACCATTTCCTGTATAATAAAAAA
>KN889899.1:17924-46178 GCA_000934455.1 Apostichopus parvimensis
TGATATGTGGAGTGTTGCTATGGAAACTCTCCAAGAGGTGAACATAGTTCTTTAAGATCTCCATGTGACTGAATCTGAAAAGATTGGGAGAAAAAACTTGTCAAAGTTGAGTTGATTATGCTCCTGACTTACTACATTTAGAATTAAGCAGATTATGTGGAATATCTGTAACAATGCATGCATATGAGTGCAATTCAAATAATTGCATAAATGCAATACAGTACTTCAAGGATTTTTTAACTGTTTATGGCACAACAAATTGCCTCAGAAGTTTAAAATCTTAGAGGTGTTTGCTATCCTTCTCTTGGGTTGTAGTGTAAATGAAATTAATATTTTGGGAAAATTAAACACTGAACTTCCAAACATGTGTGTTTTTTCTTCAAAATGTGGTTCCAAACCAATCAAACAACCTGTGTTATTAAAGTGGTGCTCGAAATCTTTCAGTAAGAGAACATTCCAAAACAAACATGCACAAATGAACCATTCAAAACTATTATTTTCTTTTTCGTATCAAAATGTAGCATGCTTACTGGTTCACATAAAGTCCAAACACAAACTCTTCTTCGGTCCTTGTTCGATTCTCTTGCTCCAGTTCATCTTCTTCTTCTGAAATGAAGGAATAAATAATTCCTTCATTTAAATTTATACACAGTAGCGATAATCTTGGAAATGTCAAGAAGGTATTGCCTAGACCAGGATATATGGCATGACTGGAGGCTATAGCTTTGAAATATCGTCCAAGTAGCCCCCGGCAACGAAACAGAAAGGGGTTCAGAGCACAAAACCTGGTAATGTTGATAAATTCTTTTCTCATTCAAAATTGAATTCCCATTTATATTCGTCCTTTCTTGTTATCATCAGTTGCTCACATCTTATCGTGTTTATTTATACTTTGGAAAAAAAAAAACTATGGCAGACATCTTCTTTGCAATCTGCATGACAATAAACATTCAAAGTAATTGACAATCTGGTTCCGAGTTATAACAATATTACAACTATAAGTCTATCTTATCCAATATCCATTCTTTGCATTGAAGAAATACAAGTAGCAAGACTGCTTGCTTACTTTGTGTATTGATAGAGGTGTTGTTTAAAGGGTGTGAAGACTCGCGCACAAAGAAACGTCTCATGCTGGTAATTTGACCTAGTTTCGAACGAGGTGTAACAGAAGTGTTAGACACCACCATCGATCCGAGAAAATGCACACACTCAGCTTGCTACCATCGGTAATTAGACACTAGTTTACAGTCAGTACATACAGCTGCGGTCAATACCCACAGCACAGTATACAAACGATACAGCGATGGACATCTCAGGTCCAGCTAAAGATAACAAGGTATCACGTTTCATTACTGTACTGTCTGCATTTTGTAGCGACACGAACAAAACGTCACTTGCAAGCAACGGAAAGTTAACTTTTTCAGATGGCCGCACGCGGTTTGGGGCGAGTCTTCAATGCCTTTTAGGAGGAAGCCTGGCCCTGAAATTCTGGTTATTTACTGCCTAAATGCCATGTGGATCTCAACATTTGCCTGTATAGGAACAGAAGGAACTGGAATTTTCCTGCCAGTAGACATAGAGGACATAAACACATAGTATTGTTAGTTAAAAATCATCAGTCTTAAGAATCGTTATGACTTCGGTACCTATTAACATAAGCCTCGTATGACTGCTTATTATCAGCAAATATTATTGGGCTGCTCATGAAAGCCTGCACATTTATTAATATGTGTTGTATATTCAGGAAAATGCCTGTGAGAACTTGATTTTTAGCCAGTAGATGCTATAAGCACTAAAATTGTGACATTCTAGGCCGGGAAGCGAATTTTTTTTCCCAAACAGGTTTGCAATTGTGTGTAAATAGTCGTTCATGATTGGTCGGAAAAGTTACGTCATCACCATAGAAACCTTCACTTCGAGGTTCTGCATCCATTTGTTGCAATGAAGATACACCCGTTCAAAATTACCCGTAGCTTTTCGTACATATATTTAGATATGTTTGGAATTGGTTTAGACATATTTAGCACACTAGTATTTTATGATCTACTTTGATCGAAGTTTTCTGTGAAGGCATTAATCGATAACATCGCACAGTGAAAGTTTCATACAGGGTGCATCACACATGCGCTGTAGGCCTATATGTATTATAACTCTGTACACAGTGCAGTGACGGAAATATATCATACTATACACTATACTGTTTTGCGTATATTCACTCAAGACTCATGAACTCGCGTCGTGAAGTTGCTTTTAGTGTAGGCCTACCCATTCCACGAAACGAATTCTGATTTCAATAGAACGGTTCACGAATTGTGGATCACGTAAACACGAACCAAATAGAATGTAGCGTATGTATCATACGTGAGGTCAACATGTAATCCAAGCATTAAAAGTAAAGTTAGGGCGTTTGAAGGGAAACCCCTTAACTAGACTCAATCAAGTGTCAGTGTGTAACTCAGTATATGTCTTCGAACTTCCAAGCGATGGTCATTATTGATGCTGACGTCACGAGCAATCTGATTGGCTGAAAACTCCTTAATTGCAAACCTGTTTGGGAAAAAAAAATTCGCGGCCGGGAGGCCCTTATTAATATCACAACCATGAATACAGTATTTAAGAAAACACGGAAGCTCGCAAAAAAGTAAAAACAAGAACAAAATCAACAAGCTACATACCATCATCCAGCTCATCGTCAACAGGATCCTCGACTGTTGCAACTGGGGAATCCTCTACAACTGAAATTGTAAAAATAACCATCTTTTTAAATGTGAAAAAATGTTATAAATGTAATTTGAAAGTTACCATAGCAACAAGACTCAGAGACAGGGTTAAAGTAAAAAAAAAAAACATGAAAAGAATTTTTCCACTTTATTTTGATGCTAAAGGTGTCCAAACAAATGATTGCAGTATATTGTGGGGGTTTTATTCCTTTTGTTTATGGTTGGCCAAACAAGTTCACCATCTACTCATCTACTCATCTGCTTTCTATGACAAGGGAACGGCCATGCTGTTGTACATTTTACTTGTAGTATTGTCGTTGAAAGAGACACTGAGACAGGTTCCATTAGTTTAAGGAATTCTTGTATGTATTTCGTGTTTGCTACTTACAGCTCAGGAATTTAAGTAAGGATACACACAACTAAAACCTATACCTATACAGCTATGTCTAATAATAAGCACAACTTGCCACATTACTTAGGCAGTACTTGATGTAAACTACTAGCCATCTGCCGGAGAACCTCTAAAGCTAATTATGGCCGTCTGAACAGAAATACGGTTGTCTTGGACCACAATTAAAAATTTGCCGAGGCTTAAGTTATCGACTGTTTACAGGTATAATAGCCTGATTTGGACTCATTAGTACACCAAGCTTTCTTAGGTACTGAGCATGTCACCTATTGTCAATAAACCAATCGTAAAAAAACAATTGTAAAATATAAACCAATAAAAACCAATTGTCATTTATAGCCATTGATCACCTCTTCTCGCACTTCAGTTAATTGCACCTACCATTCAAATTTGTGAAGTGAATTTCTCTCAAGGCCATGAACTCATCTTCAGGTGCTAGTTCTGCAGCACCAAAAACATCTCCATCTGGCCACACTTCCCTGAAGATGAAGGAAAATAGAGAAGTAAAAAAGCATCTAAGGAATTGCACTTTTAAATTTTCTACACTAAGAATCACTCATTTTTAAAAGAAAATACTGTTCGTTATTTTTATTACCCCTCATCAGCTGAGAGTCAGCAAAAAATATGAAATCATCTTAACAATTGAGAATAATGGACACATTTTTCTATGTTATTTCATGTATTCTGTACTATTTAATTACCAAAATGGCAGCAAAAGAGATGAACTAAAGTACAAATTTGTCTTTGTAAGTTCATGTTTCCTGTACTATTTAATTACCAAAATGGCAGTTAATTACCAAAATGGCAGGTAGTGACAGGTAATTACCAAAATGGCAGGTAATGGCAGGTAATTACCAAAATGGCAGGTAATGGCAGGTAATTATCAAAATGGCAGGTAATGGCAGGTAATTACCAAAATGGCAGGTAATGGAAAGTAATTACCAAGCTGGCAGCATGCATCAGTGACAGATCAGCTACAATCTCTTCAACAAGTCACATTCCTACATCTGACACATTTTGGTAATCTCTGAACAAAACTGATGACGATTTTGTCACAAATATTGTGAAGAAATGTTTCCTTCCTAAATATCGAATGGATAGTATCAGAACAATCGCATTCCAATGAGTTCAACATTATCATCTTGGAAGTTATAATGCGCTGTACGTATTATGGTGCACTCTGTGGGAAATTTTCTAAGATTGTACCGTTATGTAACAGGACGTACCTCACTAAGAATGAAATACATCCACGGCAGAAGTTAAATGTATATTAATAATAGTTTAAGGAATTCATTTGCCAATGAGTTAAAAATTTTCATTTTCAAAGTGGTATTTTAACATTTGCCATTATTGACTGCTACTGAAGGGGTCAGTGCATCAACTCACGTACGAAAGCATTCATATATAAATATGAAGAACTACAAGAGACAGAAATATAAAATTACCACTGTACAGTAAGAATTCTCAATGATGCAGAGAAGTATCTCGCAGCAGGATGAATGTAACTCACCTTGCAGCTCTTAGAAGTGCAATAGCATCACCACCTTGTCCATTGTGTAAACATGTCTGGATACGAATCATAGCATCAGATCTTCAAACGAGATAACAAAAAGAATGGACTTTTTTCAGGCCTAGAATGTCACAATTTTAGCCACTTGTTAAAAAATGCCAGTGCTTAAAAAAATCTACTGGACTGGCTAAAACCAAGCTTTCACTGGCATTTTTCCTGAATTACAACTCACATCATTTACTGTACAGGCTTTTAAAAGCAGCCAAATAATATTTGCTGATAATAAACAGTAGTAATATAGGGATTACAGTATGTAAGGTACAGAAATCATGCCCATTCTTTTACTGACTACTGCTACCATGACAACTGTTACCATCTTTTTAGTATCTATATTTGGGCAAATTGCCAGTGCTTTTCTTTTCTTCTGGCAACGCCAAGATCCACTGACGGTATTGAACGACTGAAAAACCCAAATTTTCAAGGCCTGTTCTTATAATGCAGCAAGGTTTTAAGGAATTTACTTCCAGTATCTCTTTGCATTTCCATGGTAACATCTCAAACCATGCAAATAAAAAGAAAAGAAAACAACACCAATCCTAGAGTCTACCATCACTGTGAGAGCAGATGTCAGAACGTTGGGAGAAGTTTCTAAAGCTAGTAACATTGAATCTATCCTTTCAAACTTAAATGCAATTGTACTGACAGTATGAGCAGCTTCATAGAAACAGGATATTCGTACTGCTGACACTGTCAGAACAAGTGCTCAGAAGCATAATTCGAAAGTATCACTTTCAAAACCTGTTGCAACACGACGGAGGCAAATGTATCTAGTCTCCTTTAAGTATAAGAATCAGGGCAGTACCTATTTTCATTAACTGTTATCTAATAAAGAAGAACTCTGCCTCCTTGGACACAAATAAATGGGTTGTATCATTTCAAGAACCATGGTACTGTTTGCATATCACTTACTAGTAACACTTTTTTCTTTTGGGTAGGGGAAGGTGGGGGTGGGGGGTGGAGAATGTGGGGTGGGGTGGGGGGGTGGAGAATGGGAGAAACAGTCCTTTATCTAATCTGTCACTTTCATTTTTCCACTACATCAAAAGGTTCACAATTTATTGTTCTAGGGCCAGAGAAAAGACTTTTGTTAATATATATTGCAATACCATATCATATGCAGGGTGGGCTGGCAGGCCGGGCACTCAAGTCTCACGTCTTCAATAATTAAGAGCCCACATACCAGATTAGTGCAAGAATGCAGGCAATTAATCTTTTATGGCCAGATTTGACCTTAGTTACTCCAATCCACTACAGCAGATTCTTGAAAACCATTTGTTCTACGTCACAGAATAAACAAAACGCTCACCGTTGTTCTTCCACAGGCTGTTCTGAGGCGGCATCAAAGGGGATCACATTCTGTGGAATATCCTCTCGTTCTTGCAACATCGCAGACAAATCCCCGGCAACGGTATCCCAGCTTTCATTCAACTCTATCTCCCGGTTTTCTGCAGACTGGTTCTGACCTTCATTATTTTGCTTCTCTGCAGTTGGAAAATGAAACCAAATGAAATGGAATATTTACATTTCTGATACAAGTATTTCAAAAAAATGGGACAATGTCATTCCATCTATATAAGACAATCTATCTGTATTTAAAAGTGTAACAATGCGAGTAGGATGTAATTCCTATTTCATTATTGGTGTAAATGGTAACTTGTTTAAGTAAACTCTTCCTTGAAATACGCATTTTAAGCACTAACATAATCACTAGCTCACAAACACACAGCTGGGCTAGGCATGGCTAAATATTGCATCTGTAGGAAGATTCCTCAAGTTTTGCAACAATGCCGGGCACTTCACTTCAAAACTGAAAAGCAATAGCTATTTCCATTCCAAAAATTGTGATGTAATGCAAGCTTTTTCTGCTTTTTGGCTTTACTCACAGACATTGTTGATATATTACCTGATAAGATACCTTCATATGCTGGCAGCAATAAAAACAATGAAAAAAGAAGAGAAAACCTTCCTGGTATATCAACATTCAATGTTACTAAATGGTTACGAACAGCGCCACCTATTGCTTGATTACCAAGATGTCTGTTGAAACGGCAAGCTAGACTCACAAGAAGCTGAATCCAGTCAAACTGCTACATATTCTTAATGTTCAGCAGTCAGAAATCAGCTTATACTTTACAGTGCTATTCTTGTAAAGACACATCTTTCTTTAACCATGCCTTGTTGTCATTAGGTCATATAATGATGAAGAGAGGTATCACGTTAGTTTTAAGACTTACTTTTCCTTCGTTTGGCCTTCTTTCTGGCTTTTTTCTGAAATAAATTTAAAATACAACCATGTCGTCAGTGAGTACTCATGTCTAAACACAAATGTAATGATGAGAACCTCTGTTACTTTTAATAGACAATTGTAGTAAATTAATAATGAGGAGTTTAGTTTACTACAGACAAGAGTATCACTGTTACAGCAGTTCCTTTGATTAAGAAATATTAAATCTCACTTGGGATCAAAATATGGGCTAAGCTGAAAGTCTTGTCGTTAGAATTGAAAGTAATCTCTTTAAGAAATGATGTGAACGAATTAACCAAACATTATGTATTAATTTCTGTTGAAAATGTAAACTTCTTTGAATTTAAATCTGCTTTACATAATTACATGTGCTAAAGATGACCAGAAACATGGTTCTAACAATCCAAATCACAACGTCTCCAAAACCTGACTTACAAAGTTCACAATGTTTGTTAACAAACCTTAAAAAACACCAGATCAGCATTACAAAGTTTTACAAAGTGAATCCATATTTCGCACAAGGTTAAAATATGAATGCTTTCTATGATTACCTGAACAACGATAGTTTTCTTCCCTTTACAATATTTCTCCAACATCTTCAGATAAATATGGGTGGTGTCCACAAGATCAATCAGGAATGTCCTTTAAGAGATCAAAAAAAAGGGGAAAAAAAGAGGTGTTTGCGTTTCCATTTGCTTCGCTTTTATTACATCGTAAAACAATATTGAATTTCACAACAGATAATGTGTGTCAAACATAATTTACATAATATTTCTGAAAAATTTCTTTTGGGAATTTGATCGATGGGTTTCAGTGTTTTGAATAGACATGAGTGATGAGGAGTGAAGGCCACAAAATCACTGATAAAATTGATTCAGGTTTATAATTGTTTAGCTTTCATTCATTGCCGTACTTCAAGAAATAATCTTAAACTGTGTTGGTCAAGATTGTCATGTTTCTACGGTAATAGCTTTTGCGTCAAACGAACTTATCTTCCGCTATGTTATAATTTAGGTCAAACGAACTTATCTCCCGCTACGTCATACCTGGTATTCTTGATGTCTGTGTAAGTCTTGAGCAAGAGCAGTAATATCTCTCGATACTCTATCACGTAGAAGACGTTGCTCTGTATGACGTGAGAGGATTCTCTGACTGTCTCCTCAGGGTGGTTGGAGATCGCGTCCAGAGTTAGAAGGAGTTCTCTGTAAGTCTTCACAGCAATATGAAGTCTGTTCAAGAGAAGCAGCATACATTAGTAAGACATAAAATGCAGTGGAACAAGTGAACAATTAACAACAGATGATTAGTGTTTCTACGTATTCCCAGACCCTTCCGCACACCCACTATGGTTTTCTGTCAAAAGTGAATCTAGGATGGCCGATATTTCAATCCCATTCCTAAAAAGTGATAATCTATGCCAAAGAGAACAAGGAAAAAAATCACCAACCATTTCTCACACTCTCTGAAACTGATAATACATGCAACAGCTGCACTGATTGTTGGATTTGTGAAGAAAAAACAAAACCCAGCAGCCTTTCTACCTGTTTCATTACTTTAATTGCATCCTCTATACAAAACTATTAAATAACATGCTATTGAGAATCCGATAAACCTACAAACTTTAAATGCTGCTTAAAACACCTGTCATCATAGTCTAGTTTATATAAATCAAACATCATTTGATCAAAATTGAAATTGAAAAGTAAATACCTCCTTGCCCAGTTTTTCATTTCCTGCTTATCAGTGGTGAGCATCTCCACATACTTTAGAATCTGCATTTGCACATAATGAAATGTCTGAATGCTGAAGGTCTCGCTGAAGGAAAAGTGAAGTTTATATAGGACTTCCCATTTGAGCAAAATGAACAAAAGATTGAGATTTGGCTGACAGACAAATTGTCCACGATGCTAAAATTTCAATTAAAACGGTGCCTTATCTGAGTTCTTAGTGAACAAATATGTCATAAATTCTGCCACTGCAGCCAGATGTAAGTAGCATCTTTTCTATTTGTTGCTTTTCCGGGAGTAAGTAACAAAGTTAGATTTTGTCTGATTGATCACTTCTAAGTGTGTTTCTGGAAAAATACTTGTGTCATATACAAATGTTGCTAAATCTGGTCAAACCATTGCTGACTTTAAAAACATTCTATGGCCCGAATTTAACTCATGCTCGTGACATTTTGTTAACATTTATGCAATTCCAGACCACATATCAGTAATGTGCATGTTATCTCCTTATACAAAATCTTCAACCCCAACAAAACTTCACACACTGTCGATCACCACAAGCTTCTCTTTCGGGCCAATAACTGGTGGACAAGCAGTGAAGCAAATGATAAATTAATCAGCAGTTATTTTTACGACGCTTAAGCGACCACAAATGTGGGGAAAACCCGCGAGAGCTTATGGATTACACTTTTACACGTCAGGTGGCTTCCAATTCAACATTTGAACTCAAATGATTTGAATCTTTACAATTTAGAAAGTCATTTCATATGGGAACACCGTGATTGCTCTTGGACGGAAAACCCACCTTACTATGACCCGCCTGGGGAGCGAACCCGGAACCTCCAGATTGCTAAGCCTCATTGCTTCAAATGCCACTGCCCTTTATCCACAGCACTGGTATAATGTATATGATGTATACACATACGCAGTAACTTTCATACTTTCCCTAAAAAGTAAACAGTCTTAGTGAGCCTTGCCAGTTGCCACATCTTATATGGTAGCTTTTAATATAAATTGAGCATACATTGGTCTTTTATCCACTTTCAAAGAGTGAACTCCATTCCAGTTTAGACTGGACCTCAACAAAACACTATATTCTTTTTAGTGACTAAGGTGGATCCATGTACTGAGTGTAAAGTTAATTCAAGCTTTGCTTATGAAGTTTAAAAGTTTTCATTCTTTGACCTTTGGTGACCTCAAATGACCTTTGAGTTGTTTTGAAAAAAAAAACACAGGGTACTTCTACTCACTAGTATGCATCCACATGCCACATATGAAGTTATCCAAGAATTGCTTTCCAAGTTATAGATTTTACAAGGTATTCAGACTTTGACCTCTGACAAAACGTAACCTTTGACCTCTATGTCTTACACTGTATAACTACTTTTAGTATGAATATTAAAACAGCAAAGAAATTATTTCAACCAGTGACATCACACATCAGCTATTCAGTTGACCTCAAAGGATCTGCACTCTATCATAATTGAGAATTCCGAGTATAATTCTGTGAAATTTCATAGTGGTGTTCAGGATGAAGTGACAATTACCCTAGCACTCCCAGTACCCAGTACATAGATCAGGATGTGGTACGACAGGAATATATATCCAACAGGTATGAAAATGGAATATTCGCTATGTCACTCCATTGTTGGAATATAATTTAATCAAACCGTCAGTTTTTTCCTCACCTTACTAAGTCGACCTGACAATTATGAAGACGATTGAACTCCATGAAGAAACGCATGATCCATAAATAGTACGAGTCGTCGTTTTCTTGTGCCTTCTGATGCAAAATATGATCCTAGAAAGAGAAAGAGTTTCGTGAAAATACGGTGCAATGAACTAAATTTGGCCAATCCTAATCCACGTCTTCTTGCTGCAAAATATCGTTGTTGTGATCTTCCCATTCTGTGCTCAAAATGCTAAAAACACGCTTGTTAAAGTTAACGAAAATTTAATGACTTTCTCATGCTTCGCTTGACAACAACAGAGTGGTGTCATACAAGTAAACAAGCTTCCATATCGTTACTATAGTGAACTAGACTGACAGATCGTTTACTCTTCAAAGCATTCGAGGTACACCTTGAAACAAAGTCTGTGTGTACCATATAGGTATACGTACCATAGGTACCATATATCTAACATGGGTAAATATGTGTTTCTCAATTGCATAGCTAAGACTGAAATAAAAATGTCAACAGAACACACCAATTACAAGCTCTAGAAATTTTCCTTTTATCTTTTCAATACAGGTTCATCACATAGGTAGTATGTGTATGAATAGGCCAACTGTAACATATGTAACATCAAAGTTGAGAATAGCTGGGGTTTTTTCTTCTTCCTAATTTACATTATCATTCCCAAGTTGGTTTTAAAACAGTTTTGCCTCTGAATGTTGTATCGAATGTGATCTGTCTCCTAGATCTGAAATATTAGTCATGCTGAAACATAACCCAAAGAATGAAACACTTCTGTTCTCCTTCAGCTAAATATGATGATTTTAACCAAATTGCAATTTTACAGAGAACATTCTTCAATCCTACCTTCACATTGTACATCATGGGGTTGTAGCAATTCCCCAGAAAGAGGGAACAAAAATCCTTCAGGAAGAGTCTGATACTAAGTGTCGACCTACGGGTCACAGTCATGTCCTGCATTGGCAGACGATGCTTTGGTCGTTTCGCCGGAGCCTTGTCTAGAGCAAACGAAATGGAGTTGACATCCTTTGGAAGCGTCCGATGGTAAATAACATCATATTCACTGATGGATTTGAGGTTTTTGACTTGGAAGGTACCACCGAAACGAGAATGTCTGTCAGGAGTAAAGAAACAAGTACACTTGATATTGTAAACAAGAATATCTAGGAATTATGTAATATATATATATTTTTTTCTTCAGACTTTGATGTTGGGGGTTTCATGTCTTTGTAGCTTGTAGAACAGGCTGTTATCATATACCATGTAATACTATGTGTTGTCAATGTTTATGTGCCAATGTGGCATAATCCAGCTAGTGTATAATGATGCTCAAAACAACCGTCAACTTCAATAAGTGAGAAACTCATGAATATTTGCGATGGCCTAACATAAACAAATCCAAGCCAACTTAACTTGACACTGAAATTAATTGTTGTGTTGATGTATATTAAAAAAAGAAAAACCTGGGATTTGAAAAGGGAATGCGCTACGGCCACTGGCAGACAATTTACATCCGATGCGTGAGCATTCGTTGCTATGCTCTGGTTATGAATAGTCCCTGCTGTTCACCAATCTGCTTTCTAAGCTAATGTTTCTACTGTTTGACAGTACTATATGTATAAAGTATTATGTATAAAGTAACTTACGATTTACAGAACAGTGTAGTGCTATAATAAACATATGGTGTAGTGGCTCCGAGTGGTTTTCATAATACTTGGTTGTCATGGGAACCCAACCAGCTTACCTTGAGCTGAGCTTAAACTGTCGAGCTTTTTTCTTTTCCATTTCTTTTATTCTAAGTGCTTCCAATTCTGCCATTTCTTTCTTCTTCTCACCGATCGCTGTGGCTTGTCCGGCTCTGGCTATAAATTCGGGTGACTAAGATGAAGTCAAAATTAATGAGATCAAAGCTAAATCATTCCATGAACTCTCAGATTAGTTGGAACAAACCTTAGAAAAACTTCTCAACATTTATCCACTTTTACCATAGACAGTGAAAAGAATTCAGACAGTGGAAAATGAAGTGAATATGAACTAATTCTTTTATTAGCATATACTACAGATGAGACTTCTTGCAAATCCTTTATTAGATATCTGTCATTGGAATGTAAGAAATGTGTGAGGCTAGGCTCAACATGTTTACAAGTAAGGCCTTCTTAGGCTGAAAGATGTGCGTCTTCACCAAAAGGACACTCGACTTTTTGAAACTTCACAAATCAGTTGCGTCAACAAAAATATTTGCAACTGATACATGTTGACATGTGGATCAATTGCTTTCCAAATAGTCGATTCTTCATTCATTTGCAAACCATGAATTTAATTTTTTCTATGATATGATATACACAAAGCCAATTTCCAGGTGTGATGTACAGTAAATGCATCAACCAGGAAGAAGCTTAAACCTCCAAAAAAAAAACATTAATTCAATGAATTTACAGGAAAAATGATGACCGACCTGTTCTCTGAGCATTCTCGAGATGATTTCAGCTGCATGGATGCACCAATGCTGTTCACCAATGTATAGTATGAGTTTATCTAAGCCACTGGTATTCATACTCCATAGAACACCATCATGGATACTCACATCATCATCAGTTCTCTGAACAAGAAATAATGAATATTTAATCATTTAAATGGTTATTCATACTCCTGACTAAAAACACCATCATGGAGACTCACATCATCATCAGTTCTATGAACAAGATATAATGAATATTCAATCATTTAATGGTTATTCATACTTCAGAGAACAACATTGTGTATACTCATATCATCATCTCTGTTTAATATGCAATAATCCACATCCCTACTCCCATATATCCATAGAAATGTTCTTGTATGTGAAAAAAACAACTGGTCTGTCTGTGCCAAAGGTAAAGTATTTTCTCATGTTTAGCCGTACTTAAGTATTCCACTAAACCAATACACTGAATCTTGTCCATAAAACTACCCTCTTTCTGAACAAGGTTACACATCACCTTACAACTACCAATCACAGCCCCCCCCCCCCTATTTCTCTCTGTTTATGCTACATAAACAGACAATACTTTAAAGGTATAATTTGTACATTACAACATCCTTCACAATTAAACATAATCAAAAAGGTCCTTCAAATACTGACCTGTTCACCCATTGGGTCAGCGGGGACATGTAAGATGTTCCTGATTAGGACCAGAATTCTCTCCATCAACAGGGTATCATCCTCTCTCCTCTTCTCCCAGGGCTAAGAAAGGGCAAAATAAATGATTGAAACGGACAAAAAATTAGTCCTGAGAGTAATAGGAGGAACAGTAAAGACATAACTCAGTTTCATGTTAGTGATAATGATGGTAAAGCTTGTAGTAATAATGTCAGTGAAGGTGATGCCAGTTTGGCTGTGATGGTGGTGGTAATTGTGATTCTAGTAGTAGTGATGGCATTGATGGTGATGCCCATGATGATGGTAATAGTCACAGTGATGATCAGAGTAATGGTGATTATGACAATGGTATTGGTTGTGTTAGTAGTGAAGGTAACGCACATTTGATTGTGATGGTGATAATGATAGTGATGGAGATGACAGCAGTGATGACGGTAGCATTTGTGATAATGATTATAGTGGTAGTGAAAATGATGCCAGTTTGGCTGATAGTAGTGGTAATTGTGATTCTAGTAGTGGTGAATAACTGGTGATGGTATTGATGGTGATTGATAGTGAGAGTGATGATGACAATGGTAGTGGTTGTGTCATACTGGCTGATTTAAGCTTGATTGGGATGGTGATAATACTGGAAATGACAGCAGTGATGATGGTAGCATTTGTGTTAATGATTAAATAGGTAGTGGAGGGGATGCGAGATTGGTTGTGATGGTAGTGGTAATTGTGATTCTAGTAGTGATGGAATTGATGGTGATGCCCATGATGAGTGATGATGATAGTGATGATTGCAGTGGTTGTGGTAAGTTTTGCTAGTAGTGGAGGTGAAGCTAGTAACAGTTATGGTGGTGAGGCTGATGATGATAGTACTGGTGATGATGATAGTCACAGTAATAGTGATGATGTTGAAGGTAGCAGTGATGATCCATCCAATCTATATTCCACTTTCATTTCTTCCTTTACCTCTTGCCTTTTTGTACAGAATTTATCCTGTCAGAAGTTTCTCCAAGACAAAAGAAGGGAAGGTTGGAGAAACAAAATACCTTTTCAAGCAGCCTCTTCAACCTGGATGCGAGACAAGCCATAAATTCTTCGTCTCCGAAGGCTTCCTTGTAAGATTGTTGGTGGGACAAGATTTCCAATGCATAGCTCTGATACACTTTGTCTCCTTTAGTCTCTGGCTTAGGAAAACACAGGTCAACTGGTTGAGTGAGGTTGACCATTAATCTGAAATGAAACATATATATATATATTATTTTGTTTAATGAATCCATACCAAAAAGAAGGGTAGCTGACATTTCAAATATGCACGACTTACAACAAGGTAATTAACAGGCTAAGTTAGATGAAAACTTCAATTCAGAATATTCAGAAAACTTCAATTCAGAAGCTTAACTTTGTTGACGAGTTAAACAATCTTTTAAGGTTAATTGTGAAGAGACTTTGCAGGTTCTGACAACTACAATTTCCATGGCAGTTGAAGAAGATTATATGTCAAACTTCTTTTCATTTGTGAAAATTCATCAGAAAAGAAAATAACCGAAAAGAGGATTGCAGAGTTGTCATTGTCCTGTTTACAAATTTATTCTTCCTGCATTTTAAAGAATTTATTAAATCATCCTGGACTGCATAATTTAGAAATTTACCTGATACATGTCTCCAACAGTTCCGTCTGTCTGTTATACTGAATCACTATCGGTATGAGGTCATTCTGAAGGATTTGTGCCGCACCCAACTGCCGGCGGATGTCACATGTATCATCTTCTCTTCGAAGATATCGAATTAAATCTTTCACGGTTTCTGCAAACAATGGGTCACAAGGTGGAATGAAAATATTATAAAGTGAAGGTTGTATTAAGTACTTCGATTATATAAGTTAAAATACAAGCAACTTTGTAAGAACATTAAATGTTCTCATGACTAATATTGTTACATTTCTCTGACAGAGAAAACTTCTTTTAAAAAAAAATAAACCAAACTGTTACCTAAACAGTAAGGTTCCTTCATATATTTATCTCCTTCACGGTAACCAAGGGCATTGCAAGCTGCAACCAACTCTGGGTTCATGGATAATGGGAGTACATCGGCTGCCATGTTGAATTAATTAGTATTATCACCACAGCTGTAAAGAAAGATTTCATTCTAATGGTTAAAGCAGGAAACTGTAATAACTTGAAAATTTAGTAAAAGAATGATTTACTGGACTTCTGACTATATGTAAGCTTTAAGAATGACGGGATCTGAATAATGCAAACAAAAATTAGTGGCAAGTTCATTGCAGCCATTAGCCTAAGAAATATTTTGACTAGAGACTTGAAACCTCCTAGGAATATCAAATTTGTTCTAAGTTTGTTTGCTAACCATATTTACAAGTACTTCAAACACTGAAACTGAAATTTATACCATTAAATTTTGACAATGTAATATCTCTAGTTGTATAGCCATTGCATTTGGCGGAAAGTGCATACTCCAAAAATGACTACACTAAATAGCATGTGGTATTCTAACAAGTAACAGCAATAAAGAGCTCAAGTAATTGGCTACTTTATTGTCTGACTGAATCATATTATATCCCTATTGTTGGTCATTTTGTGAAATATTGATTAGTTGTTTGCATTTAAAGTTCCATTCATCATTTCAATTTAAAGAAATAGTGTGTCAGTTTCTTGTCTCACCTGTGACATTGAATTTGGTTGATTTTTTTAGGCTTTTGACTAGGCCTACTGGTCAGCAACTTTGGCAATTTGTAAGTCGAAAATTATGGTCTAACTGAGCTTGTGTGTTTCTGTTTCCTCTAAATTAACGGAGTTTCATAGAATTTCAGGAAATGTTATATAAATCATTTAGCCTATTTGTATGGTGGCAAGATTAAGTATTTCTTTCTGATTAGCCTAACTGAGATTTTGACAAAAAAAGGTGAAACTGATGCCCAGTGATGGTTTGTATTGTGTGGCATTGCATTAAATATCATGGCTGCAGTGCTACTGTAGGTCTATTCATTTGTAATATTCTGATTCTTTATAGCCTTAACCTGTAACTACCAGTGTTCAAACTGTAACTTGTTCACTCAGCAATTGAATACAAACACACTTTCAATACTGCAGTCACTATCCTTCGGTTAGGTTTCTTGGCTAACAATAGGCCTACATGAGCCTAACGGAGTAACGGTGGGTTTAGCCCCAATACTGTTAATACTGTATACAGACCTCAAATGTATCACACTTTTAACTCCAAGTTTTCCAGCTCTAACAATACCCACTCGGCAAGAACCTGGCCAACAGCTAGCCCTATTAAATTGGGTCGTTATCTTCTTATTTTCAGCGAGGTCTATGCCGAATTTTCCACAATGGGCTAGCATTAAATCAAAATTCGGTTTCGTCGGGTATTTAAGCTAGCCTAGTTTCGCGAACTAAACTTTCCCGCAAAAAGTCAAATCACACAAAAAGGACGGCGCTATTTGTCAATATCCCAGTTCAAAGCGCGACGTAGGTCAAGTTTCATGTGGTTTTATACGTACCGTGTATATGTTAGAAACTCAAATATTAGCTGCCTAGGATAACGCTACGAAGCAGCTGTCAAATTTCTTCTCGTTCTAACACCGTCAAATCCAACATCAGATCCACTATGGCGTCGTTTGACTTCCTGGATGAAGTCAGACGAATGAATAAGCGTCAGGTATACATATAACTTCATATCTGTAAAACTGTAATGAATAACCAGGCCTAAAACAAAGGTTTCGGTTGTAATGTGGCTTAGCCTAAGTATGCTCGTTTGCTTATGCCGGTTAGACGTAGTCTGCTACGGTTCTGCATAGGCTGACGTGTTGTTAGGTTCCAACCCTAGTGTTAGGGTTGAAATAGCTTACACAATGCAGTACTGTACGAATAAAGAGTCGTGGAAATCATTTTGTCGATATTTGTGGTCACTAGATTTGATAATTATTCTTCTTATTTAATGGTGACCATCATATGTGTAACTAAAACCAGTCCCTTATCATTTTGTCATGTATTACTGTAAAGCATATGAAAAATTAATTTGAATTGAAAAAATATATGTATACTTGTATAGGCTATTGTGCTACATAGGCTGGTAGTAAATTCTAGCAGCCAAAATGTTGTTTGAATCATATTACCAGCTAACCAGCATTTTCAAACCAATCTGAACAATGGTATTTGTAACTAACAAGCACAAATGATTTTAGTTGATGTGGACATTGTTATGTAATACTAATACTAGTTAACATTAAGGCATGTTAAGGTAGCATTAAAAGTTATCTTCCTGATCAGCATGTCATGTAAATGAACAAATATGAAAGTGATATGGTTGTCCAGAATAGTTTGCAATATCAAGTTGAACATTATTTTGCACTTCAAGGCAAAGAATTTGCTTTACCACTCCAAAGTAGTATAATATAGCAGTATACTTTGCTAGTTATTAATATACACAATGATATGCCTAACTCTAAGGCAACCATATGTTGCAAGTCTTTACTTATGACTTATACTCTTTGGCTCTTATGTGTGTGATTTCCCATATTGTATCTTGATATGGTTTCAATTTGTGCCTGTCTTTGAAATGAGCACCCATTGTAGAACTTTAGCCTAAATTAAGGTGACTATATTTTTTAAATAGGAATCTGGGAAGAAATGTTGAAGGTTGCCTGGGAAGGAGTCAAAGGGCAAGGGGTCCCCCCCCCTCCCTCCCCTTTGAGAAGAATGTGCTAGTCTGGTGGAACAAATAATCAAGATTTGAGGCCAATAGGTCAGCACAGGAGTAACACAACTTCTATGTTGAGGGAAACACTGTCATGCTGGTACATTACTATGCAAATATAGCAGGAAAGGGCAACCCTACATTAAAGTAGTTCTTGTTTAGATCTCTAGTGTCGTCTGTACGAGATATTTGTGTACATATTAGGTTGTTTAATGCTGTGTAGTTAAGGTATAACAGGCAGGGAGGTAGACTTTGCAATGTTTCTTAATCTGTTGTGAATAAAATGAACATTGTGTTTTAAACTTTAAGGGACTTCTTGTTAAATCTGGGACATTTTCTGGGACACTTTTTTTTATCAGGGATGTGAAACATTGGAATTGTGGACTGACCCAGACATTTGTGGACATGTGGTCACCCTTAGCCTAAATGGAGCTGTTAGCACTAGCCTACATCTAGGCTACTGTGCTTATATAGGTTTGACCTACAGGCTGCTTTTAGAGTTGAGAAAACAACTTTTCTTGCCCATTGTAGTTATGAGTTATGAGCTAGGAAACAATGGCAGTGTGTTGTCATCTAACTATACAGAAAATTCAATTCCATGTCATTTGAGCCATGTTGTAAAGAACTTTACTCCTTTCTCTCAATAGATATATCTGTTAAATTGAAGTCTACATTGGCCTTTGACCTTATAACACTTTGCCAGTCAGTAACTTTTGTATTAATGCCTTTTTTTCCTTTTCATTTTACAGCTTTTCTATCAGGTTCTCAATTTTGGAATGATAGTATCTTCTGCTCTGATGATATGGAAAGGCCTTATGGTGGTCACAGCAAGTGAAAGTCCTATTGTTGTTGTTCTAAGGTACATTACCAATATGTCATTGTCTTTTGTTTCTTTGGATATTCCAATATATTGAAAGAGTTTTATATCAAGCAGGATTCTCAATAATAATCAACCACATAATGTATGCCCACTGAGAGCTCTCTATGTAAAGAAACACAAGGAATACCAGTCTACATATACCATATTCAATTATTTTTTGTTTTTAATGTTTTTTTAATATACACAAAAAGCTGATGTTGAACCTTGTAAAGGAAGCCATATGAGATTTGCAATATGTTAGTTTGTATTAGAATTACATTAAATTGACATGAACATACTTTATGTTGCATTTTTACAGAATGCACTGGAACAGGGAAAACCGATCATTTAAAACTGCATTACTTCAAACTGCATTACTATCAGAAATATTTCCATTTGTAAATGGTATTTGGTGTATATATGTACGAAACCGCTTCACATTTGTACAGCAGCTGAAACTGTTCCGATTATCTTTCTTGCTTTGGCAAATTTTGTTAAGTTTTGGGAATATGTTATTAATGTCAAATTGAGTTACTATACACCAATTGCATTTGATAATGTAATATCTAGCTGGAATTGGAACCAAAATGTGTTATTTTTTCTTCCCCCTCTCTCTTCTCTGCAGTGGAAGTATGGAACCAGCATTTTACAGAGGCGACCTTTTATTTCTTACCAATTATCAGGATGATCCTATTCGTGTCGGAGAAATTGTTGTTTTTAAAATTGAAGGAAGAGATATACCAATTGTCCACAGAGTTCTAAGATTACATGAAAAGTAAGTTCAGCTGACAAACGAAATATAAAGAATCAAATGTTTCAAAGTTTCTATTGGCAACTCTGAATTTTTTTTTAAGACTTTGTTCTCAGAATTAAAGTAAAGGAAGTTTTTATACCATAAACTGGTGTGCATGTCAAAATCTGTTTGACTAGCTGAGAAGATATTGTTGTAGGCTACACGGTCGGTTATTGCTTCTTGTTTTTTCCTCTAAGATGTAAGAAAATTTATATCATTAATGTAGCCTTGTATTTTACTTTTTGGTTCATTATTGCAAGAAAATCAAATTCAGTTTTGAAATTAGCATCATCTTTTTCTTATAAAATATCTTGAAAATTATATTGCTAAAATATTCCTGCAATAAATATATATGACAGGAAACTTTCCTATCAAGGGGAAGGGAGAGGGAAGGGGGTGGGAGGAGGATCATGGGGATTTTATCTACAAATCTTACACTTTAAGGAAGTACACTGTAGCGTTCTGAAGCATTCTGCAGGTCCAAGTATCTAAACCAGAACAAAATAGACGAGAGATAATGCTCAGTCAGGAGCGAAACTCATTTTGATTGAGAACAGAAAACAAGAAAACTAAATAGATAAAGTGTTGTCACAGCTCACACCAGCGTGTGATCTTTTAATTACTAGTATAATCACCAATACTGCCGCTATAATCTAGATGATTACATTCATGAATCCAATGTAAAGAGGTGGTTTTGACTTTTCTCTTCCCTCCCATCATCTATTCAGAGAGAATGGAGACATCAAATTTCTTACAAAAGGAGATAATAATATGGTAGACGACAGGGGGTTGTACGCACCTGGACAGCTATGGTTACAAAGAAAGGACGTGGTCGGAAGAGCCAGAGGATATGTACCCTACATAGGAATGGTCACAATCCTAATGAACGATTATCCTAAATTTAAGGTAATCTTTGACTTTTATCTTCAAAAATTGGTGAAAAGTATGCCTTGTTCACTTGATATCATGTGTACATGCTACAGTGTGGTTGATCCTTGAATGTCCATAGGGCAGAACTTTTAGCGGTTTTACTATCATCCAACGTAACCAAAATTGCATGTGGGAGAGTCAAGCCAGCCCAGACGACAACCAGTTTTATTACATGATGTTCAGTGCAATCACAAAAGGTCCATGTTTAGACAAAACTATACACGTTTCTTGTTTCATGTGTTTAGACCTTCGAGATATGGAGTGTCCCTGGGGCTTCTCTGTGTACGACTTTGCAATAAAAAATTATACAGCAATTCTGCATAAGAGATTTGATTATTATAAGTACTTCCACCCCGCTCCACTGCCCTCTCCCACTCCTCGTAACTTCTAATAATTGGCCAGCTATGTGTATGGTTATGTATGAAAATGTATTCATTTACTTCTAACAGTGAGTAATGTGTAATTTCATATGCTAATACCTGACAGTATATAGCACAACTCCAGTAAAATATATTCACTTACTTCGCACTGTGAGTAATGTGTTATTTGATTAATAGTCCAGTGTCAACATTGTTTTGCTGAATACTTCACAGAGACCATATTAAGTCAGAAAGTTAACCATCTAAGAAAATATCAAATTATATACACTCCACTATACAGTAAACATGTACAATATCCTAACAGTAGTAACTGCTGGCCTAAGTCAAACTTTTCCCAGAATACTGATACTTACATGGTTGTGTAGTTAACATATTGCTTACATGTGCTTGCAAATAGTAGTATAGGCATCCTTACCTATAAAGTATATCACTAATGCGGTTCTCAAGATTGTCGTTCCAATACATGCAACTATCATGATGCCGGATTTTGAGCCCATGTCACATTTAGGATTTAGGTTAATCCTATGGTAATTTCACAAGTAATTTGAGCATGAAGAACTTGAACCTCTAACATATTAATAGAAATGCATTGTATATGAACATAACAAATCTGTATTAACGTACTGTAACTATGTGACAAACCCCAGAGGGAGAAAAGTGAAAGAAACTTCTAAAAAAAATGTATGAATTTGACCATCCTAGTTTCATAAAGGTTTGTTTCATGATGTATTGGACAAATGTCAGAGTGCTTCAAATAGCCTTAGTGTATCTCGTAATGTGGAAAGTGAAAAATTCTGCAAAATTTGTCGACATGCGGCATAGTTTCTGTACATGAACGATTCAAGCGTGAATTAAAAGCTCACCTCTTTAAGAAAGCATTTTTTTTAGACATTTCTTGACTGGTTGAACTTTTTGTACTCTATGTACTTAATATTATTATATTTTTGTACAGCGCCGCTAAATGCACTTTTTCTTTGTAGATATTGTGCGCTTTGTAAGTTAATAAACATAAACAGAAAGCAGGGGACATATTCATTCATAGGTTTAAGATAAAAATGGAGAAGGCTAAGAAGGTCTTCGACCCTTCTTTCACATTCATTGCATATCGTCTCATGTTTCTCCACAGTACTTTGTTCTTGCCGGTCTTGGAATATTTGTATTAATTCACCGTGAATGATGGACCAACTTCCTCCCATCTTTCTACCCTGTGCACTACAAACAGCGAAATGGTTCCCTGGTTACCAAACGAGAGGCGATGAGAATGGATGAGAAGATGTGGAAGAATTGTTGTGATGTTAGGTGTATGTAACACCATATGTAACACACCATAGTTTTGGTGTAAATTGGTTTGTTTGTTTAGTTTCTTTTATTGGACACCATCAGAACAATGTGTGCCTTTTAAAGGTGTAAAAATATCATGTCTTTTTGGTTCTTGGAAGGAGATGGTAGATTTGACCTTTCTTTGCCGACGATGTAACTAAAATCCACCGTGTTAATAAGTGGTGCATGGAAATACTCGAAGCAACTTTTAGGTGCTGCCTCTTGACAAAACTTCCGGTCCCGGAACCGTGGGCAAAAAAATCAACAACTCACTTGGAAAAAAAAAACCAAAGGTCCTTAAACGCAAAATTTTTGGCAAAAAACAAGGAAAAGGAATCTCTGTGAAGCAGGAAGATAAATGTGCTATTTACATCATGTGAGATCTTAACACCATGCCATGTTTTCCCTTGGGTGAGCCCATTATAGTCAATCGCATAAACTATGTTGCGACCACTTTTGGAGTTTCATAATGTTGTTAAAATAACGGAAAGCCAAACAAAACAACTTTGGAATTCCCAACCCTGAAGCCTTTTCTTTTTCCAATGCTAATCTTCTTAGTCTTTGGCAATATATACGATTCAAGCCAAACTCAATATAGGATTCTTGAGAGAATAAGCCTGCTGAAGTGTCAGGACAATGAACATAACCTTGACAGTGAAACCAGAACTTCCCTTTTGTTTGCTTCCTGAACTTTGTATCAACTAAAGTGTAAAACACATGCAGAACTACATGGCCAGAAGTTGCAACAACTCTCTCCTTTCCCACATCCCTCCTTAAATTCATACATTAGGAATTTTGTAATTATTTGGAAAGTCTACAGAGCTAGCAGAAACATTTAATATGCCTTGTTTCAATTTTGGAAGATGAAGAACTTTGCCACCTTCACAACCCATTATCCAAGGCAGTAGTGCATCAGTTTCACACTATTTTTTGGGTTTTTTGTTTGTTTGTCATATTACCATCATCATTGTGTCAAAATTGGATTACTTGGTATTAAATTGGTGGCATTTCTTATTTCTTCTTTTAAAACTACCTAGTACTTGGTTTTGTAATATGTGGAGGTGGGTATGGTCGTCATAGGTGGTAATTGTGATATGGTAAATTTTTCTGATTTTTGATTGGTCACATGTTGATTATGAATATTCATAGGATTATTCAAATGGTGATAATAACCTCCAGACAGTTATCTCACTAATTGTTAGTCTTATTGGATGAAGCTCAATGGTGTTGGTGCATGTACATGTATGGAGTCTTGGAAGTGTTCTGTTTGACAAGATATCATTGCCTTTGCGGCTACAAAGACACATAATGCTCACCCTGATCTGTTAGCATATCCATTTAACAGTTTGTGAATACCCACCCGGTAAGCCACATTCCTCCACCTTTAAACAACACGTTCAGAACGAGGAATAATTAGAAGAGTCACTATATCTTTTGTGAAGAAAGGATGGCAAGTTGTTGACACCTGGGGAGGCATCTTAAGTTTAGAGGTTTACTCTCCACTTTGTAGGGAAAATTTGATTGGAATGGCACAGGTCTTCTTAAAATCATGTTATCAGGTTTGGAATTGAAAAGCCTTTAATGTAAGATCAGAATGATTTTCTAGAACTGTTACTATTGACAATTGACATTTCTGTTTCTCAAATTTGCCCACTTTATTTTGTTTACCACTTTATTGGAAGTGCTAAACCTCCAGACAAGTGAAGTAAATCCATCTAAAGCAAACATCAGATAGAAAAATTGGAAATGTCCTGGAAAGTCAGGACGTATGGTAACCTTGAATCGGTGTAACCTACTTTGCATAGATGAGAGTCAAGCAAAGGTCAATTATTGAAGGTTCCTTATGAGGAAACTATGCCTATTGGGTAGAGAAAAAAAAATAACTCAACCACTCACAGAAAACTATTCTAGTAAACTTGTAAAAGTGTTAATGGCATGTTCAATTTTTTGCTGTGTGCATAGTGAATTAATCAGTAGGCTTATCCTATTGTAACATTTTTAGCTTTAAAACAGGCACACACCAGCATGTGTGACTTTTTTGTTTTTGTCAATGTTAAATTAGAAATATGATATGAGAAGTGATAGGGAAAGAAACAATGAGATAAAAATGATGTACAGTATACCTAAGACCACCGTTTGGCCTATTGGCAAAAAATAATAATATGTTCATCAACTTGTATGCCTATATATGCATGGAGAAAATATTTAGCAATACTCCAAACATTAATTTGGGTCCAAACCCGGTAGAATTTTATAATCTACACGGTTTATATCATTAGCAAAACTTTGCTTAATTTTCACGTGTAGCCGGGTCATTAACATTATTTTATTTATTTTAGAATCCAGTGGAGTATTCTGAGTATTATTAGTTTACTTTCTGGATGATGCAAATCGTCACATTAATTTATTCAAACCATCTCATTTCTGATAACGGCTGACAGGGGTCATGACCTGATACAACACTGATCATTCAAGAATGACCTTAGGGAGAATTTTAGTCTTGATATTTTTCAAAGTAAAAAAAAAAAAAAAAAGTTTGATGATTACTTTGTAAGTAGTTGTTTCTACAGTGATTTCTTTTGTCTCTAAAAGGTAATTAAACATTGAAACAATGGAATGCTCCTTAAAGGCTAAAGTGATGATTATGTAATCTCCTCCATACAGACCTAAAGGGTGTATGTTAATTCATTGTTTTATCAATTCTAATAGCTAGACCAAGACTTTTGTTTATCTTCATATAAATGTCAGGGGAGAATTACCGGGGGAGAATCAACACTACTTGTAAAACTTATGTTTTTCTTTTGAGTATTCATTTGAGTAACAGAACGAGTGGTTTGTATGTTAGCCTATACAGTCTAGTCACTGTAGTTGAAGAGCCTTGGATGTTTAAAGATTGCATTTCTCAAAATTTGCCGAGGAAATGCAACCTGCACTGATGGCAGTGTTTGTTAATGGTCTACAACATATCCGAATTAATTCTCAAGTCATTCTTTCATTCATGGAATAGTGTGAAAAGCATGTATAAGGTTGTTAAAGTATATTGGCTTTATTTACTAATGTCATGAGGCATATAGCCAATGAGTTCATTATGTTTAAAACCCATTTAGACAGTATAAGTTCATATCTGGTGCGTGACAACTATTTTGTCCAAACAAATATTTGTCACAGGGTGATGACTGAGTTATCTCTTTTTGCAATCCACTATTAAACCAAACTTCTAATGGTCTAGGTTACAGCACAAGACCCTCCTACCAGATATCGTTAATACACTTTTGTGTTTTCCAGGGAACTGAAAAAAGCTGTTCACTTTTGTCTAAATAATGTGAAAATGTCATATTTTTTTGTTTCATTTTAATAAATACTAAAAGCAACACGAGATGAAAGTTTGTGGTAACATTGGTGTTTGTTTTTTGGTTGTAAGCAGTTATTTTCCTTGAAGACAGCTAAAAATTTTCAGCATTTTAGACTCTTTTACCAACACTTCAACACCAGCAAATTATAATTCTACATAAGATCCCTCTACTTCTTAACAGCACAAATATACAAAACTCCAGGGGCTCAGGTACAACTTATCCTACAAGTTACAATAATTCATGTAGATTTTATTACAAACCCCTTCTTGATCTACTCAAAATGCTTTGAGAGCTGAATCAAATCTAGAACAAGAAAGTTTGCCCAAACGAATGGCCCTGCCTGTTAGTATTCTTGTTTGCTTGTGGAAGATAATATTTGCAATATCTGGTTCACCTGATAGGATACTTCCCTCATAGTTGCTAACAATTCATTTAAGCTAAACCAGATTTGAGCCTTCCAGAAGCATAAACTTGGGGATAAATTAGTCATTATGTTTGCACTTTCTTTTATAGCAATGCTAGGAAATGTGATGGAGGTTATTACATGTGTTAGTCACATTGTAAGACAAATATATTCGTTGAGAAGTAATGAGCAAAAATGAATGAGACCAAGCTTTAAATGTATCCATTTCTTTAATAATTTATATACACTATACTTTGAAAGGAGTACAAAAAGATTATAATTAGAACAGAAGATAGTGAAATATTTGCTTGAATGAATCTGTTCGGTGCCAGATTAGCACTCACACGAAACCCTATGGTACCCTACGCCTCCCCCTCTGCCCTTTTATGTTTTGGAGACACACACTGAAAATATGTTGATACATACTGAAGTGTTCACAGAGTCCCCTTTTAATAGGGGCTGCATGTCCTTCAGGATCTATAGACACTTGCTTCATTCTATTGGATACTCCATCAATGAACCTGTTAATCTGAAGCATTACACTAAAAGTATTAAATGTGCCTTAAAATTCAAGTAATATACCATACCCATCACCAGAAACGTACAAACACCGTCAGTTACAGCCAATTTTCTTGGAGGTGAATTGTTCCTTTCATTGTACACGCATGGCCAAGGGGATACCCATCCTGGGGCCCAAGTCATTTCTCTTGGTCCTGAAAGGGTCAGGTGAACTGTTACATTTTAGTTCAATGACCTACTATTATTTCCATTCCAATAGTTATTAAAGGTCTGAGCATTGACTAGCCAAGTTTTTCTGGCTTATGAGCACTGTTTTAATCGAACGAGGTTTTAAGATGCAAATTATTTGCAATTTTTAAACAAATCCTGGGAGATCATTGTTTTGGCCTGTGCTAGTAAACTGACTGGCAGAGTTGATGCTCAGTTTACATTAATGGAACATACACAGTCAAGAATTTCAAAATGTTTAGTTACTGACATAAAACGGTCTCCAATTTCTGAACTACTTGCAAAAAAAGTGAAACTGTTGGGCAATATCAGATTCTTCTGAAACGTTTTTTTCTTTCAAAATCACTATCACAGCCAATTCGAGAAACTTCACCACTGTTGCATTGGAGTAATAAACACTTTTCTAGCAATATAGTTATGATGAATGATTTACACCAACCGTAGCCGTTTCAAGGATTTTCACTTCACTTGTTGCATCAATAAATTTCAACTTCATCATGTGTGCTTACTATACTTTTCGAAATCATGCACAACTGAACATTTTCAACATGACTGAAAATTTTCAAAATTTATCCCTAGAAAGTGTAAGTTTTGAAGTCCATGTCAGGATGACTATTTCCATAGTTCAATCACAAAGTTATCCTGTAAAGCTTCTTATCATGGTTGCAAGAAAGAATACCCCAAAAGTCAGGTATACTTGGACACTTGCCGTTAACCATAATACATAGGCAGACCAGCAATTCCAGTGGGAAAGACACCTAAAGGGATAATCTCGTCAATTCTTCATGATCTCTGAATAATGATTCTCCAATGAACTTGCAAAATGTTTGTTACTTTCGCAAAATTTAGTGTTCTTTCGCCACAACAGTCTGCTTGAAGGGTGCTGTAAACTTGTGAATATTCCAGGGAATAACATAGTTTACGAAAATTGATCAGCGGTTTCGGAAGGCCCTGAAGTTTGTCTCTTCTAAAGTAATGTGGTTTCCTGTGTTCGAAAACTGCAAAATATCTTTGGACTTGCATCATAGCAATTCCTTGCATAGCAATTCCACCATTCCTTGCATAGCAATTCCACCATTGTTCAAAGCATTTTGTGTTGGGTTTCTGGATATGTTATTCCTTGCACTCTGCTCTTCTCTCTAATTTGGTGAATATTTACTGGCAGATGTGGTGTCTCCCTTTGTGATCTCATCCTCCATCTCCACTCATACATCTTGGCTACAGTAGTTTTACTCTGTGCTGTCGTACTCTG
>KN889900.1:9976-22180 GCA_000934455.1 Apostichopus parvimensis
CTCATGTGACATTTGACCTCTACCAATTTCAATAGGATCCTTGCACTCAAGTACGAAGCATGAAGTTCAAGGAAGAAATCCTTCTTGTGTTATCGTGTTTGTAAGATTTTCTTACTTTCACTTTAAATGTTGAATGCAAATGACCTTTTGACCTCCACTAATTTCAACAGGGTTCTTGTACACAACAAGCTGAATCTACCAGCTGAATTTGAATTTCAACAAAGATATTCTTTTTGAATTATCATGTTCACAAAGTTTCAGACTTTGACCTCAGTTGACCCCAAATGACCATTAAACAGAAAACAAAAGGCTTCTCTGTACTCAATAAGACAGATCCACATACAAAGTATGAAGTTAATGCACCACACAATTTTTGAGTTAACATGTTTACAAGCAAGTGTCACATACGTACACACACACACACAAACATGCCACCACCCTAATCGCAAAGATTCCTTTTGCCTCCAGCAGGGAATGTGTCTTAAATATGATAAAAATAAATTGCAATCACATTTCAAGCGATAGGGATACTTTTAGTAAATTACTGCATCTCTAATGAAAGGTAAATTTATATTTATGTATTCATGTTTACATACAGTTACCTAGCAGGTTCCAATCTGTACAACTGGGGGGAGGTGAGGTAAGAGATATTACTGTAAACTGTGCCCATGCCAAATGACTTGGACCTCTAACTCTTAGTTAATAATTCCAAAAAAACCTCTCCCTGCATAATATGCACTCTACGGATATAACTTATACAGTACTTATAAAACGAGGACAGTGGTATATGCTTTGCATACATCAGTTAAAGGAAAGGATACATTTATAGGAGGCATACTATTAATGAAAAGAGGCTGTTTCTATAGATTTGAAATGTGATGAAATGAAATGTCTACAGTATATGCTACCGACAAAAGTCATGCAGAAAATTCACACAATCCTATGTAGTAAATAGCAGACTGTTGTAGAGCAATCCTTGCTTGGTAGTTTACCAATGCATTGCAGACAAACAGTAACTGCAACAATGGAGCTCCCAAGCACTTCTTCTACAGATGGCGCTATCATATCGGTATTATTGTGTGTAATCTGTACAGTCTGTTTACAGATATCTCAATCAAAATAACACAATCGTGTGGAAGTGCTCACAAGCATGCGTACACACCAGGTGAACCTGTATACAGACAAGCTGGTTCATTGACTTGTGTAAGGTTGAACCTCTTTTGGGCAGTTTGGTGGAACAAAATATAAAGGGTTTTAGAAAATACAACTTACACAAATTAAGAAAAAAATGAGTCTGCCTTGGAAGTTTGCAACATGTTTCAAAGAGTTCATTTCTTCAATAAATATGACCGAATTTATGTATACCATTAGTGATCAAGTCACTGAACCGTTATGACCTTGTAATCATTGATTGCAACTTGTCATGTTTTGCAGAACAGGAGAGGCCCAATATGACAGCGCCCTCTGTTATTTGGGCCTGGCTGGAGAGCCCCATTGTGATAATTCATTTGCATATTCAGCAGGCATTGTTATATAATTTACATTGTTACTCCTCACCCGATTCAGGTTGTTTTTTCCGAATCATAGAGGAGAGACTGTAGGCTATGCTGGCTGGCCCTACCACTTGACCACTGGCTGGCCCTACCAATTGACAATGGTGATAATAGTGAGCAAACCACCACCCAAACAATACTCTCGTTGAGCTTGATATGTTAAATGAGCAGATAAACGTGCACACACACACAAACACAAGAAGTTAACATGGAGCGATGTTATTCTCGTGAAAGTAACAAAATGAAACCCCGCAGAGAAGAGATTATACAAGAGTTTCGATAAATTTGTTGTACCTGTTGAAAAGAGATAAATGATATTGATACAGACATAGATTGGGGCTGCCAATCAGCCTTCCTCAGTGTGGGGACAATCAGCCTTCCGCAATGTGGGGAGAATCAGGCCTTCCACAGTGTGGGGACAGTTTGTCTAAACGCTAAGTGTTAAAGTCATAATTACTGACGATGCTGCGGGGAGTTTGTTTCTTGGTAAAAGAATTCTCAATACAAAGTGTCATCTCAAACATGACCACGACATCTCACACGTTTTACCTTGAGGAGTACCTTGTGGACCTGTAGCTTGTCCTACGGGGTGTAACATGGGGTGTCTGATTGAGGTAAGAGGTGATGACACCACTGATGGGGGCATAGAGGATGCTACAAAAGGAGAGAGAGAAGAAAAAAAAGCAGGACCGTCAATTACTAATCTCTAATTGTTGTGTTCTGACCTATTGTTTTGTGTAAGACCTTGTGATAACGGCAATAATGACTACTGAATAGAGATGAATTAATAGAAAGCAACCATACCATTTTCAATGTGAGGTTACAAATACCTTATTATATAGCCCAACACCAGAGGCATTTACTAACCGACTAGAAATAAATGCATTCAGTATTATTTTCCACTGTCACGAGTGACAAATTCCACCCATTATAATGTAAGGTACTAAAACATAATTACTGAAACCACCAAAACCATATCGGGGATGTTGAAATTAAGCAAATCACTGTTAAGGTTTGCAGATGAACCATACCAAATTTTTACACCACCTGCCTGGGACTCAATTATGTTCGGTATCAAATGGAAAGTAGGTTAAGCATTTGGAAATTATTGAGAATTCTTGGTCGGTCGGTGGTTTGGTTTCAATGCTGGAAAGTTACCACAAAATGCAAATGCAGTTGTAAGCTTGATTTGAAAGATTTTCACCTCCACCATGTACCTTACACGAGCGACACTTGTAGACTACTTTCCCGACCGCTGGCCCAAGATGATTATGGTAGAAAGCATTAATGAATAGCGTGAAGCATTGTGTCAAAGCATGAATATACATGACAGAGCGTGATGAATAGTTTAAAGACTTACCTTGACTCATAGGAGAAGGAGAGGGTGCATCCCTCTCTTGTGAGCCTTGATTTGATGCCTGTGCTTCAGACTGACTCACTAAAGGATGAAGATCGACTTGTGGTATCTATTGGAGGTAACAGGAGAGATTTAAATAAGATATTAAATAAACAACTCTCATCTAAAATGGTCATCTTTAAATGGAAGCTCTTTATAGTGCAGATTTAGAGCAAAACCATTTTTTTAAGTAACTACTTCAAGATCATTAAAAAATATACCTTTCAAACTTCTACAGATCTGTCTCACATTAACATATTAATAACATTTCATTTCATTTATTTGTTTCTTCACAATATAAGTACAGAGAAGTTAACTAAGTGACAAAACATATCAACAACAGGGAAAATTGTGAAAGGAAGCACTCCAAAAAACGCAGAGGGCTTGTCTAGTAGAGCGCTCCCATAAGTAAATAGAATGAACAATACAAGAAAACAGTAACACCAACCCAACCCATACATTGGTAGTAACTATGCCAGAATATGGAATTCCGGTTTCAATTGTGTTGCTAGTTAACTGCCACCTTGAATTGCGACTTTGAACCGTGTCCTAAGGTACTGATGGTGGCAAGACAAACATTGCGTGACTGATTTAATATGTTGACAACAGAGACCTGAAAATGGGAGGCACCTTTCATAATATCATACGGACATGTTAAATAAACCAGTTAGTGTTGTTGGCCTTGAACGTTTACAGTTTCATTGATATTCTGTAATGAACAACTGTAGATAGCAATACTACGGCATGGCAATTATTTATCACTCACAATATCTATAGCTTATCTCAGGGAGATAACGAGCGTTTCCCTCATGTTCAGTACACTAATGGCACATTTACCACATAGAAGTAACCACTTTAATGACAGACGTCATTCCATTTATAGAAATCTTTTCAGAGTCATACACATACGAGCCCTTCAGCAAAAAGAAATGACCCCCCTGCCCCCCTCCTCCTTTGGTGAAACTTGGCATCTCAGTAAGAGACCCTTTCCAGAAAAAAAAAACAAATCAGCCTTAGCAGAAAATCTCTACCAAAATGTGTAACCATGGTAACTTACCTTGTCCTGAATAATACTGTCTGTTAGTTGTTGGTTAGGAGGCTGTTGTTGGGGCTGTTGTTGCGGTGGCTGCAGTATGGGTGATGCCTGGGAGGATGGGGGATACCCCTGCTGGTCTGATGGTGCTAGTGACATCTTTGGCACTGACATCTCATGGGGTTGGGCTGCACCAGATGGACCTTGTGATGTGGTCAGAACTTCCAAAACTGGCTGTGGAAGCTGTTGTTGTTGGAGCTGCTGTTGTTTCTGTAGCTGTTGCTGCAACTGCTGTTGTTGCTGTAACTGCTGTTGTTGCTGTTGCTGTAACTGCTGTTGATGTTGCTGTAGCTGCATGTGTGCTACGTATTCACCGTGCTGCTTCTCCAGAATTTTGATCTTCTCTTGTACAGAGGCAAGGACACCTTGGATAGCCTCGTGATTTTCCTTGATCTGGAAAGCCTTTGGACAGATGGGATGAGATGGAGCATAGTACTTATTCCACTTACCTCACAACCTCTTAACATTTCATGCTTTCACTTGTTTTCCAGTCATCTTGTGTGTTCCACTTTATTTAAAAATTATACAACATTATGGAACAAGTTACAGTCTACTGTTTAAATGTCTGTAGTTTCCGCTCTCTGACAACAAAGCCAGGACTTCACACTACACGGTGACCTGTTATGAGACATTCTAGTGGCCGACAGAATGGCATTTACAAAGCAGATGAAAATATTCTGCCCTGGGACTTGAAACCCCCATAATTCCCATATCTTGTTTCCAAATTGAGATATAGCTGTTGCATTTGTATAGCTTAAGTATTTGCACATTATCATGATGACTGTTTTTTACTTTGTACCTGTCCTTCTAGTTTGTATTGTCTATCAAAAATATTAATTTATGCTTTGTTATTCGTTTTATGCTTTGTTAAACATTCCTGTACTGTACAAAATTGCTGGAAATAAATTGTTGGTATTGTCATACAGTACTTGTTTAAATGTGCACTACCTTTACATCATAGTGTCTGCCTCACTACACAAAATACACCACAGTAGCTGCTCTCTGAAGACATGATGAAATATTTTCTTCACCAAATTTTATTTTTGCCTCAACTTTTGTCAGTATCTAAACTTCCCTGTTATTGATATCACACAATGTTTCCAAGCACACAATTATGATATTTACACCACCCCTTTAATAACACTGACTCTTGTAGCAAAATGAACGCAACTGTCCATTGTGGGTAGTTCATCAGCGAACACTGTGTGACACAACACTAGCCGACAAAAGTTCATTGTGTGAACAGGTATGTAAAGATAGTTATGCATATGCATGAGGTACGTCCTGCTGCATATTCATAGATCTATCTAACTTCTGCTGCAAATCTATGCTTCTTACTACTTGTCACATATGTTTAACCTACTGATCCTTGTACGTGTGACATACCTGGTAGGTGGACATTGATATCACCGGTTTCTTCAACTGATCTATGATGCCCTCTCGGAAATAATGATTGGTCGCCCACAATTTCAAAACCTGACAAATGAAATGATTAAATGAAGTCACAAACGAAAACTAGAGCACTGATGAAGCAAACCTCACCATGCATGCAAGACCCACAGAGTGTTTGGGCAGGTCCCTCGTACTTATTGTACAACAGGATTACATCTTGATATGGTCTTGGACATGTTGTAGCAGTGCCGTTACACTTGCACACATTACTTGGAAGTAGAAATCAAATTTAATGGGAATAAAATGGGAGTTGCTTCTTTGTTTACAATGTATGTAGTGACCTAAAACTGCAGCACGTGGATTATTAACATAAATGTGAAGGCTTTTGAGTACAGAAGTAAATAGAAAAGCAGGAGTTGCCTTGTGAAGATTTAAATGAATTTATAACGAGTAACAAAGCACACCACTAACGTTCTGAAAATGTCAACACCATCAAACCCTCTCTACTGACACTTGACAATGTAATTAACATGACATGGATGGAAGGAGGCCAACTGCTAGAATCAGAAAGGGCTATCAATAGATACCATGTTTTTATTTTTTTTGGTGTGTGTGTTTTCACAAAAGGCAAGATGAATAGAGACAGATTTAGAACCAGACATTACCTTATCGAGCTTTGATTTGTTTTCATCATTAGCTGTGAGGTAAGACCCACAATAGATGGGAATAATGACTGTCCCCAAGGCAGTGTGGAGATCTTTGGCCTCTCTCTTTACACTATGGATAAAAAGAATGTATTATAACAGTCACCTAGGAATAGAAAAGGAAGGATGCAACTAGAAAGAAGATACTATCGATGTGGCATTATGACATGAAGTTGCCACACCCCTGTGGTAGCATAGTCAACCTTTAACCCGTGATATCGTAGTCAACCTTTAAACCCTGTGCTATCATAGTCCACCTTTAACCCCTGTGGTTACATATTCAACCTTTAACCCCTGTGTAGTCAACCTTTAACCCCTGTGATATAGTAGTCAACCTTTAACCCCTGTGGTTACATAGTCAACCTTTAACCCCTGTGGTAGCATAGTCAACCTTTAACCCCTGTGATATCATAGTCAACATTTAACCCCTGTGATATCATAGTCCACCTTCAACCCCTGTGGTTACATACAGCAGTCAACCTTTAACCCCTGTGGTATCATAGTCCACCTTTAACCCCTGTGGTCATATAGTCAACCTTTAACCCCTGTAGTTACATAGTCAACCGTTAACCCCTGTGGTAAATAGTCAACCTTTAACCCCTGTGGTAGCATAGTCAACCTTTATAACCCCTGCGGTATCACAGTCAACCTTAACGGATAGATAAGGAGCCTTAAACTACTTCTTTATTCAGCTAACATCTGATCAGGGATGATGATTAAATGAGGAGATAACTTTACAAATGATTGCAAATGACAAAGTAAAGCATTACACTGAGTTTGTGGGACACAGATTATTCTGTATTGGTATGTTCATAACATGGTTTGTAACTTTTAACTCCATTTATGAACAGCAATGTGGTCATTAACTGCATAGATTTCGGAGGGCACAAAATTATGTTATTAATAATACATGGGTACCAAAAAAAAAATTCAATACACTGAAATGGGGAAAAAATATGAATAGTCCAACCACTAGTGGGCTCTGTGATGTCATTCTTGACTTGAACATAACTCCAGTCATGCATACAAAGGTAAAATTGAGACATGATATGCAAAATTAAACAGAAAGTGATCTCGTTGATATTATTCAACTGAAATATACTTAAAGACATAGGTTGTGACGATGACAGTGATGATGACTTCTTCTACCGATAACTACTTGTTAGGAGGAGAGATAAAAATGAAGTCTCACCAGTGATGAAGAGCATCATTGATGAGGTATATCAGATGGAGCTTGGTAGTGAAAGGAATGTTTTTCGGAGCAATCTTCTGGAGGAGGTACTTGGCGACAACTTCCGCGTGCTGTGGTGACTTGGCTGCGGCAAAGATCCATTGTTTACCAGCCTGTTGATCAAGAAATATAACAGTTCCGAAAACTTTTGAAACATTCGATTTGTAGTTTATCTGTACACGAGGGTGTGGGGGGAAAAAACAGTCCAGATGCAAAGAAATCTTATAGTATAACTTACAGAAAATTTCTTTTTCTTCTGAAAACTTTTTTGTGGTTTTTTATCTTCCTACTGATATGCTACAGTAGTATAGTAACAAAATAATGTTCTGCATTTCAAAGTTGACACTATGAGAGCAATGATTCGCTCAGAAATATTTTAAGCAGAATGATGGACCTCTCCCAATATTTTGGTGAAATGAACCTTCAGTGCATCTGATCAGATGACTCACTATCCTTCTCTACCACTGCTATATTTAACCTAATTCTTTATAATAAGGTGTAACTTTGCATGATTGATATACAAGCAAGATGGTACAAGCAAGGTAGATGATACATACAAGATATAGATATTCGATACAGAGATAATACATAGAGGATAATACGTACAAGCATGGTACAAACGCAGTAGATAATACAAACAACACATACTGTAGATATTACAAGACATATATAATACATTATACAGCATGCAAGGACCAAAACTCTGGAACAATATCCCTCTAACTATCTGGTCATCTTCAACTGAACGTTACTACTTTCAAAAGAAATCTCAAAACTCATATTTTCTAGGGTCAATTTGATCTTTGTGTTTGTACTGTGTATTCATTTTCTGCCATGTATTTGACAATGTGTTTTTGTTTTCTTTTGTTGTTAAGCGCTATGATCATATTTGGAATGGCGCTATATCAAGCATTGTATTTATTATTATTATTATAGAAGATAATACGTACAAGCACAGTACATCATACATACAAAACACAAAGCCTATGACCTTGGTATCAACTAAGAGAAATCCAATATGACAAATTTTAACCCGAATTAAAATATTGTAGTACTAATATTAATAATAATGGCAAGTTTATGGATGTCCAAATGCCTTGTAATCCAAATATTAAAATGGCTTTGATGCCCTTCTGTATGTCATGAATAAAACAAACACTGAAGCCTTTATATCATTGTCCTTTCTTCCGCAATGTCTTTCCAAACTTACTGATATCGCATCTTTAGTACAAGAGTCTATGATCGCCTGTAATGTAGCATCAAATTCACTCAAGTTGATGTCCATTGCCTGAGCCAAATTCTGAATTTTGTCCAAGCGGTTGCTCATTACCACAGACTCCATTTGTTCCTAGACAGAAAAGAAAATTGTACCAAAATATGAACAGTAGCTGACTTCATTCCATCCCACCCCCCAATACTGGCCCCCCCAAAAAAAAGTTTAGATGATAACAGTACACCTAAAATGGCAGAGAGTCTGCATGCATGGTTGTTACAGTGGCAGAATTCTGAGTCTCAGGTGTTAGTAAAAAAAAAATTGTTTTCATCAGCAACTTGGTCTCCTGTCTCTGAGGTGTACATATCAAAAAAGGGGCTAAAAATTAATGAAATGTTAGTGAGGACAATATCTTCCAAATACCAGATAAATGTTTATGCTTTGCGGAAGTGAAGTAAACCATGAAAAGCTTTCAAGCTGGAACGTTGATTTGGGGAATAAATTTATCCAGTGCAGCATCACAAAAATGCGATGCAATACAAGTCAAAGATGTATCACAGAGTTTGTTTAGAGACAGGAACAATGTATTTTGAAAACTTAATTTAGAGCCATAAAAACTGCTTCACAAAGTTTGACACTCAATTATTTCCTGATGCTGCTGTTTCTTTGGTGACCTCGAAGTCAAATTTGAACACACTACAGGGAATAATTTATCTAGTATCACATCGCAAAGAGTGATGTAAAGTGGGCATATCGCTGTCCCAGTGAAAAGATGCATAGCAGCTTTTTTAACACAGGAACCATACTGCCTTATAGGAGACAAAAAATGTGAGCCTTCAAAATTGGTTATGCAAAATTTGAACACTAAATTTATTCCCCTGAACAGGTTGGGACTATTGTTAAACCAATTTCATGCAGCAATTGACCAAGGTAGAGTAGTACTTACTTTCTGCTGGCTAAGTAGCATCTGTTTTTGCTTTGCCAGGTTTTCTTCGCTTTCCTTAATTTTGTCTTGGAACTGTTGCTGCTGTTGTATCTGTGGTTGCCATGGTGCTGTCTGAATTGACTGTCGGGTAATAACTTCCTGAATTTTGGCCTGCTGCTCGGCAATTTTCTGTTTCTGATCCTGCAGTACTGCAAAAGGAAATGACAATAAAAAACAATTACAGTGTAGAGTGCATCTGTGGGACTTTATCAGAGCTGGAAGAAATTCTTTAAGAGGACTACTAAGTGAAGCAAGCAGTAGTGTTGCTTGATGGTATCGAAGTCTCATTCAAAAGCTACCATTTTCAACATACTGTATGTCACACAAATGTCTTTCAAAGTTGTCGATTAGAATATCATTGTGGCAGTGATCATAGCACATGTCTCAAACTTTTTAAGATCATCAGAATATGGTAAATGATATCACAGAGAGAAAGAATTTAACTAGGACAGTGTATATGTTAAGGCTACATTTTGGTCAGCTTTGGAGAAAATGATCTTTTGAAATACAATAGTAAAGTCAACACACAACGGATACCGAGGGATAGGAAGTTCCTTCTAGCACACTACATGAACGGAGAAGAGAAAGAAGCTAACCACCCCAAGAAAAATTAAATTTGCTGCAAGGTTTTTACTTGTCTAAAGTTTCCAGAGAGAGAGTGTTTTTTTTTTCCATGGTGCTTCAAACAATAATCCATACCATGGATTGTATGAAAAATGTACTGTTCTTCCACTTCTAGACTGCAATATTTACTTTTCATAACTACATTTGGGAAGTACTTGGCTTAATTCAATCTGTGCGCATATAATAAATAACGGTGATAGTTTCATTTTCAATCAAACCTCTTTCGATCTCTTGTTACTTTTACTTCATGGCCTTTGCTGAAGACAAATATCTTTTGTCTTTCAAACAGTCATAATGCCTACGGAAGAGGATTCTGAGGATAACTCTTGACATGGCAAGCATGATCAATGCGGTACTTACTTAGTTGCTCCCTCTTAACTTTACTTATGTAATACTGGAAGTGTTCGCCACCAAAGAGAAACTGGAACTTTGGGTTGTCTTTTTGCTTCTGCTTGGTCATTTTCTCAAACTCTGGACCATTCCTAGCAACAAAGTTGGCCAGTTTATCAACAATGTTCTTCACTTCTGGGTCTGAAGTATGAAAAGTATGAAAAGTATAAAAAACCAAAAATTTATATCAAATTTATTGCTCCATAAATTAAAGCACTCAGCATGTAGCACTCTCATTTGCAAACACATTACTATACATTGTGGTTGCAGATGTTTTCAGTTGTTTCTCCGCACACGGTAATTTCTGCACATTACTTTCCGCTGAAAAAATTCTTGTGCGGAAAACAACTTTTTATTCCACTTACCTGTACACTATATTTTTCTCAATTTTATGATACCAATTTCAGGATGATGAAAAAACATGAGAAAACATGAGAAAGTATCAAAGAACGTCGATAAGGGTGGTTAGACCGAGCTCATGTCAGAACAGTTAAGCTGCTTATAATTTACAGTAGGCTTGGGATATTTGTAATTAGGGATTACTTAAAAGAGTATGAGGCATAATATTATATAGCCCTATATATTCTCACTCTGTACTCTGTTATTGTGAATGTGAAAATATCACAAAAGACACCCCACCCCGCCCGGCCCCTAAAGGATGAAACTTAGCGAGACCAAATCATCACGGCAGCTCACCTTTTTTCACCTTCAGGCCATATCGAAAACTTCAACCAAAGAAGGTGGCACTGTTTAACTAAAATTAACTTGTGCTTACATCTAAGCTAGTGCTTACAGCCTAAGCTACAACCTAAGCTATCCTAGTCTCGGAGCTACATTTTATCCTGCTACAGTCAAATTCTATCTTCTCCATCCTCCTAAATCCTTCCATGTGCCTAATCATTTCAGTAAGCCATTCTGCTCCTCCCAAAAAAACGGTACTTTCCGCTTAAAAACACATTGTTTTCCGCTGACAAATTTGTGTGCCGAAAACACTGTTTTGTTTAAGCGGAAAGTAACATGTGCGGAGAATAACGGTACCTGTTGCAGACAATTAAAGGAAATAACTGAAGTAAGTGGATTGTATTTGTAACTGTTAGTCATTCCCAACAGAGGCCAAGAATAGTGTTCAAACGATTAACCTAATCGGAATCGGAATCGGCCCGATTATTGCATAATCGGAACATAATCGGAATCGGTAAAAATTACGTGGAATACCAGTTATGTCATACCGATTATTCAAAAAACATATGGAAGGTGAAAATATCATGATTCAAAAACATGTGGAAGTTGAAAATATCAACTGATGTATTAGGTTTGTTCTTTAACTACGAAATATTAAAATAAAGACACCCCTCTAAACGTCTTTCACAATGTAATTTCATCAAATTAGGCTGCCAGGGTCGCCGATTTTGCTTCCCTTGTGGTTAGTGACTTCATATTTCTCGGCACAGTAAGCATGGCAGCAATACCAATTCCGCGAATTAACGAATGTGCTGGACAGGGTCGGAAATAAGCGGGGACGACGGGCGATTCGCCCTCGCAAGTGCTAAAAAAGCCCTCCTAAAGCACAATTACGAGTGCGAAAAAGAAAAAAAAAATATAAGAAAATCGCCCTCGTTATAT
>KN889901.1:17800-29665 GCA_000934455.1 Apostichopus parvimensis
ACAAACCAAGGAATACACTTGACAAGTGCTTGGCCTAAGGGTTCTCCCATTTCGTGATTTTCTTTCAACTTTCAAGAAACTGATCCAATACAATCAACAGTAGGGGGCAGGAGAGAGAGATGAAAATTTAATTTGGGTCAGAAAGAGTGAAAAAAAAGGTAAAAAATTCTTACGTGTGTCTGGTCTAGGTCTATCCAGAGATTACTACCTCAATATATTTTGATAGCTTGAAGTATGAGCACTGGGACTACCAGAGGATCGATACACGGGAGAATTATTTAATTTCACAGACTTTCAACGAGGGGCCTGCTACCTCAACACAGTAAAGGTTTGATCAAAGCTCTGATAATAGTTTCCTATGAAAGCAAACTCACACCGAGATGGAAACAAGAGGTCCAGGGTTCACAATGGGACTCCATGTTTGATCCATAGTGGAAATGCAGAAGCTAACACCGGTTACCTGCAGCGACAGGGTAACGTTCATGTCAAACTCTTCCATCATTGATGCCAATTTTAGTTCAATTCAACCATTACACATGTTTTTATATTGTCTACTAGACAGTCTTTACCCATTTAAATATGTTTTCCTACAAATTATGTTAAAGATATGAAAGATGACACCTACTTCATATCAGAGACAGAATCATGCCATCGTCACACAAACAGAAGCTTTAGAAGAGGAGGAGTAGGGAAGGGTGGGAAGAAACAGAGTAGTGGGAGAGGACAGGTAAGTGGGAGAAGATGGAGGAGTGAGAGAAGACAGGTAAGTGGGAGAAGGGGAGGAGTAGGGAGAAGACAGGTAAGTGGGAGAAGGGAAGGAATAGGGAAAGAGTGGGAGAAGACTGGTATGTGGGAGAAGATGGAGGAGTGGGAGAATGGGACTAGGGAAAGAGTAGGAGAAGACAGAGTAGTGGGAGAAGACAGGTGAGTGGGAGAAGGGGAGGAGTAGGGAAAGAGTGGGAGAAGACTGGCAAGTGGGAGAAGATGAAGGAGTGGGAGAAGACAGGTAAGTGGGAGAAGGGAAGGAATAGGGAAAGAGTGGGAGAAGATGGGTAAGTGGGAGAAGATGGAGGAGTGGAAGGGGAGTAGGGAAAGAGTGGGAGAAGACGGGTAAGTGAGAGAAGACATGTAAGTGGGAGAAGGATATGAGTAGGGAAAGAGTGGGAGGAGACAGGTAAGTGGGGAAGACTGGGATGGGAGAAGAGGGAGAGTGGGGGAAGGGAAAGAGTGGGAGAAGACGGGTAAGTGGGCGAAGATGGGAGAAGACAAGTAGGTGGGAGAAGACGGGTAGGTGGGAGAACTGGGTAAGTTGGAGAAGACGGAGGAGTGGGAGAAGACGGAGGAGTGGGGGTTAATGCAAGGAGTGGGAGAAGGGGAGTGGCAGGAGACGGTGGCAGAAGGAGAGGAATGGGAGAAGGGATGTAGTGGATGGGAGAAAGAAAGCTGGGCAAATATATATTTTACAATCTGGGAAAGTTCCTACAGCCCTCTTCCTTTCTCCCATGCCATAGACATGTTGCTACACTACAAATTTTATAAGGTCCCTAAACAGACAAATTGTTTGGGGCATAAAATATCTGTATCATCTGTGCCAATGAATGATGGTTGGAGTAGGTTCTCCTTGTTGCTTCAATTTGTACAGTATGCATGCCCTTTAATGACTTCATTCATGCCTTAGCAACCACCCTCCTTAAAGACCTTTAATGACTTCATTCATGCATTAGCAACCACCCTCCTCATAGACCTATCATGACTCATTCATGCCTTAGCAACCACCCTCCTTAAAGACCTTTAATGACTTCATTCATGCCTTAGCAACCACCCTCATTATATCCATGAGAATATGTCTGCACATGGCATACCTATAGTCATCGCTGTCATATATGAAATTTTCAAATTGCTTTGAATGCAAGCTTAGTGGCTTAGTTTGCTTTAGGCATTCCTTTATTCATTTCCTCTAAGTCCAATTAGTTCTCCTTTGCTCTATACATCTGTCATGGAGGCTTCATCATGACCTGACATCAAATAAAAATATTCTTTTGACTGCCTGTCTGACTGCCCTGTCCAGAACAAGCTATATTTATGTACCTATCAATGATTCACAGCTTCCAGCCACATTGTACATAACCCGAGGACTAAATAAGTCTTCCATATTTGTATTTCAGAAGAAAAGAAAACTTAATATACATGTTTGGAACAGATCATGTCTCTCATTAAGATGATATGCAAACATATCGTGTAAAATGAATAAATACACAGTGGATAGACCATGTGAATAAACACAACACAACATATGCTCCTGAGATGATTATACCTACAGAGCCCTTAATTTTATCATAAATGGGCATGTGAAAAAATTCAGATTTGACACCAAAGTCATGTTTTAAAGTAGCTTTTTCCCGTACATTTTAACAAATATCTAAGACTGCAGTTAATTTAGAAGAGAAATCTCCTTTAAAAAGTAGTTTGTTAGCTTGATAGTTAATACAATGAGCGCAAGAAGTTGAAATGGTTAAACAACTTTCAATAGCTTTTAATAATCTTTGTGATAATGAGTATGAATATGAAAAGTGCCTGGGCCACAAATTTATTAAAATCAAAGTAAACTTTTAAATAAAAGTCCTAATAATTTTTGTTTTTCTCTTTTTGAGTATTATTTACCAGGTTCGGTAAAAACATAAAACAATTCTGATACTATTTCACAAATGAAAATCAAATTGCAATGTATAGTTAAATAGCATTAATTAATAAAGTCAATTTTAATTAGGTAGGGAAACATCAACATTTTGAAAATGTCTCTCTATTTGTTGGTATCATGGAATTAAATTTTGTAAATAGCATATCAGTTATGAAATTCCCAGAATTGTGTTAAATTTTTAATATATATATTTTTAAATTGACATAAATCTGATGAAAAATAGATCTACTGTATGAGAGTTCCTTAGATTGAGTGAACTCATTTGAATAAATAGTACAGTAGGCTAGGATTCATAAAATGTCAGAATCGCAGGTAACTCAGTGAAAGAGAAAAGTGGTATTGCTCCAACTAAAAATATTGATGAAAAGGTATACATACTCATTGCGATGGTTTGAGCCCGAGAGGCGTAGGCAAGGCCTAATTACATTCACCAATGTTCAGCAATGAGAATCTGACTTCCTAATTTGTTCCCCTCCTAGGGCAACCGTTACACACACATGACGATGATCATACAGTCACAGTCTCGAGAAAAGGGGACTGGGGATTGAGAGCGGATCAGCCGTTCGGTAGTTTGGTTTTTCGTGCCCAGGTTTTCTTGGGTGGCTTTCCTTAAAAAGTACCAAGTGTCTAACCACAATTAGAGTAATGAAACTTTTTACCTCCATCTGAAAGGTTTAACGTCATCAAGAAAATTATCTTCTAAATTGACCTACTGAAGTGATTTTTTTTTTGGGGGGGGGGGCAGTTTTGGAGTCATCATCATTATTTTTTCTTATACTTGGATACTGAAGAGGATTAAATAAGCTATTGACATCTGGTCTAAAACTCTGGAGGATTAAAACAGATTTAAAGTGCTTTAGCAAATCCTGGGTGAAACAAGAAGAATCCGCAGCAAGAGCTAGCATATGTGGGTTGGGGAAGAATCATGCTAAACTTTGGTCTCTTCCAGCTCAAAATCTAAATAGCCAAGGTGGCAAAAACTGAATGTGGTGGTATGATAGCCCAAGCCATCAGATACCATATGGTAGATAGGACCATGTCAGTTGATAACTTCTGTGTATGCTCTAGCGGCCTCACTTGGAAAGTGACAAGTTTTAAAGTCAATGGTGCAATTAAATGTGGTACAACACCTACCTATACAGTAGCTAGATTGTGTCTTTCTTATATTGAAATCCAATGATAGTCTGTAATATGTGCATCCATGTGCATCCATCTATGTGCATCCATGTCTCAACTGAGCAGTTGTTGAAAATTCATGTGGAAGCACTATAGTCATGTTGTAGCTCTGTCATATGATACATTTACATACTACAAAAAAAAATATAATTTTTTTTCTCCAGAATTTGCAATAAACCCCCATGAAATTTGTGAAAACTTTTACGTTGATTTACAGTTAACATTGAAAATAACGAGAGTTTATTAACTTATCACACGTAATTGTGATCATATTACATAATTAGTTGATTTGATTTGCATATATGCAGTAAAATAAACAATCAGTATGTTTACGTTAATGTCATTAGATATATATGTGGAATGATTGCACTCTGATCTTTGATAAATATCAGTGAACCTTTGTTTTCTCTTTCCTGTTATTCAGGGGAAAAGTACCTTTTTGCAAGAATTTGCTTTAATCCATCAAGCTTTGAAATTACTGAGTGCTTATAATTAATAATGAAAATAAATGAAAGTTTACCTTTTCACATCTTAAATATGCTCAGTCTTTAATTGCGGATCGTTTGATTCTCATACAGAAAAAGAAACAATCAGTTTACTCTTATATCTTTTGATTCATCCGGTGTGTGGACTTGGATAGAAATATTTGCATACAGTTTGTTTTCTCTTTCTTGTTATACAGGAACCCTTGAAAAGTCCAATATTTTCCAAGTACCTGCTAGGTATAATACCTACAATAGGTTCCCTTTGTTATCACTGTCAAGTAGCTGACAAGCTATATACCATTGTTTCTAAAGAATCAGGTCAATGACAATAGCATTATTATACGAAAGCTTACTATGCACCCAGAGTTTAGCTAAGACTCAGGTTAAGTCATAAAAAGTGTTCTGACACGGTACACAACAGAACATTTACTTTAGCTCTGCTGAAGGTGTAAAGGCGTGTTGCAATCTGTGACGACTTCAAACATTGTTAACACGCAAACATGCGATGCAAGCACTGACTGCGCGAGACAGAGAGGAGGTTAAGACAATATACAACAACAAATGTGTGTGGGGGCTGTAACAGTTGCAAAGCAGGGGTAGAGGGCCAAGTTGGTGGCCAGAATTGTGTCCAAAAAATCATGAAATTGACACATTTGATAATGCTGTGTATGTCCAAATTCATACATATTAAACTTGAGGTCTTGGATATATCATCATACTTCAAAAATATATTCAACTGAATTATAATCTATTACCATTGCCAATGCCAATGTGAATTTTTTTTTTTTTTTTTTGGGGGGGGGGGGGGGGGGGGGGGGGGGGGAGAGGTCAGAACATTATCCCATAAGCCTAAAGGTAAAGAAGTACTCTAGATAAGGTTTATGACATTATGATATGCTACATGTGGATAGGGTGGGATGAGCCCCTATGCCTTGCTTCCCTCCCCCTCCCAATCTCCCCCCCCATCTATTGTCCCCTCTACAGCTGACCACACAAGGAGAGGAAATGTAATTAAGTGCAAGGGCACTGGGTACACTATTGTAAACATCAAAAGCAAGTGGTTGGGGAAATGGTCTGTATTCTTCAATAATTTCCCTTAAAGGTAACACTGCACAAAAATCTTTAACCATTACCCATACATATCTATAAACATATATGGATAGATAGATATGCATGCATGCATTCATGAAGGTATATGTTTCAATTGTTCATAAATCATAACCACTATGATTTTTTTTTTAATACACCGATTCCTGCATGGTTAAACTGGTATAACCATAACCTACCTTTAAACCATGGATGATTAAATATTTATATCCTGGGTGATGTTTTATCACCATGATGTGACTTTACAGACACCTCCTTCCAACTACTTCAACAACTCTTTCCTAGTCAATGTCTACCAACCCTCCCCTCCCCCTAACCCCCCCCCCCTCTAAATGTTTTATATAGAAAGGATCTAGGTTTGATTCAATAGTGTCTAAGCACAAGGATTTATTTTTGTTGAGAAGCAACAGGATGTTATGACCTTACATGAGGTCATTGCCAATGAATCATACACCACAAACACCACAAACCCTATACTGAATTCTGACATATATACTGTACTACCAGCAGGGACAATAGATCAACCTGTTTTCATACAACCCTACAGGTCTTTCCCAGAAATCCTATTTGATTCCTTGTTTTCAGTCTATCAGGCTTAAAAAGAAAACAGTGATTCAGCACATAAAATTATTAACATAACCAGCCAAGTCATAGTTATAGGAAATGGAGCAAAACAAATATTTTACAGAAGTTAAAACCAGGCTAAAAGTTGGTGATACTCTACAATACTATTTGCCTGTTTTCTGATACTTACAGTTTAGGTATCACTTCTTAATTGCATAAATAATCAGTGATCAATAGAATGCATCAATTATCCAAGATTTGCTGCGATTTGGTCAAAGATTACCAATTGCGTAATGATTCGATGAATGCACTTTTTCAGAAAGAGAAGATCAATATTTCTCACTTACAAGCTTGACAAAATTGTTCCTTTTCTATGGAGAGGAAGGCAAGAATATTATTTTCTAGAAACACTTTCCTCAAGTTAATTTAAATGCTCAACAATTTAAACTAGTAATAATGTAATAAGTGATACCATCATCCTAAATTAATTTAATCAAAGAGAGGGGTGGGGGAGGGGGGGGAGTGAACAACTGCTTACCTACTGCAGAAGCCTATGTAGGTAAATATATATCAGTTAAGAGGGCATGAGGTTTCAATTTTAACATTATCTTCTGCAAAGGCAAGCTAAAATAAAAACAATTTAAGGACACATTGTTTTGATCACAGCATCCTAAGTTCCCTAACATACCAACAAATTGTACACATTTTTGCATATAGATTGTAAAACATCACAATAATTTTGTTGCTATTTGAGGAATAATTTCACATTTCTTCACCAACATACACACTCAGACTTCAACTGAGGAAGGACGCTGTAAACATTGTCACTGTGGCCCCCATGTCATATTGTCCCTTCCCCCTAATCCATTACAGAATGTGTTCTTATCTTATAGTAGTGGGACAAGGGATCAGATTTCGAATAATACAGTGGGAGATGGGGCACATATATGTCCCCTTGAACCTTCAGAGTGGGGGATTTGTAATGGATTTCATTCTTATCATCTCACTTGAATTATTGACCATTTTTAATCTTTCTATGTATTCTTTGAATGACACTTGCTATAGTTCCAAAAGAATGCTTATAGAAGAGACACCTAAATGGACATACTGTGTCAACGGAGGCAAAGTGTGTGAACCTGAAGGTTTCAAGCCAAATCCCATGTAAGAGGTCTGTAAAAATCTCTCCCTCCCCCTCCCTGCCCCACACACAAATTAAAGAATTAATTAATTAAAAAAGGAAAAAACATATATATTAGACATGTTTAGATCACATATGCTTTGTGCAATTAGAAAGGCGGGAGGTACACTGGCACCCCCCCCCCCCCCCGTCATATCCAAATCCAGCTAAAATCTCTCAAATTTGTCCCGAAATTTCACTTGCATTTCCCTCTGTTGGTATTTTTCAAGTGTAATATATCATCCCTATATAGGAATCAAGCAGTTTTTACACTTTCTTCTGGTATTATGTTTCCTCTTTTAATCCCTTTACATTCTCTCAACATTTGTCTTTCCCGTCTCTGACCTAGAACATGAATGAATCATTGTCTGCTGGGTATACCCCAGTCATCCAGCCAGCCAATCAGCACTCTTGATTAGTATGATCCTTTAGGTACATTATAGGAATCATGACCGTCTGCAAATCATTTTATTTTTGCGCACAATGTATTCCAATTCTTTCCCGACAACATTCAACATTAAAAAATGTACAGGTTTTCAAAAGAAACTGAATGAGGCCCTATACAGATTATACTCATACAAAACGCTTAAAGCTATGTATTAGCTCTGAATCGAGGGGTTCAATCAAGCATTTTACTAAATGGGTAATAAAGTTAAAGAGCACTATTTTCATATTTATCTCCTGAAGGCACATTTCTCTGACTCATAATAGATTGAATTCGTTCAGCTGAGTGGTAAATAAACGCTAGTATAAAAATATTTAAGTAGACTTAGGCTGCTCGGTGCATGCTATGCAAGAAATCTCCAGCTCGCATTGACGTCATCACAACATTTTGTGCAGCCGCAAATTTTGACGACTGTTCATAGACATTGAAAGTAAGTGAATTATTATTCAGGTGTTTATGTTTTATTAGGAGAAATTTAGCCTTAATATCTGTTTACAAGCAATTGTCACAAAAGTTACTTGGTCTCAATTCAACTGACAATGGAGGGCGAGGGAGGGGAGGGGAAGGAGGGGAGGGGTAGGAGGGAGGGGAAGGAGAAAGGAGGGGAGGAGAAAGGTCAGATTTGACCTTGATATTTTTGACAAAGACAGTGTTTTATAGCCTAATAGTAAAAGAGAAATTTTGAAAACATAGTGGGATGTTGAACAGGCAATATGATATAAGAGTTTAGTATTAGAGTTTATAACTAATTACAAAACATAAATTCTTACAGTATTCCTCCCATGAAACCCTCCCCCCCCCCCCCATCTTTCTGATATGCTTCAGAGCCAATTAAAGTTTGAGATTGAGAGGGAACAGGAGTTGGACCAATTAATCGTTCAGTGGTGAAGAATATGCCATTTGTGGCTTCACCACACATGCATGAAAGTCATTGCTCTTTAAAATGATTGAGGACATGTTCCTATGTTCCCCTCCTCTGGTATTGGGGGGGGGGGCTTGCTTTGTGCATCTATGACCTATACTTTGCACCCAACCCTCCTTTGGTTACTTGCTTGACTCTACCAATGCTTCTGACAAATGTCTTGTTTGTGGAATGTTATGTCAGGTAGTCTAGACCAAAACTTTTACATTTTAATAACTACCTGTGTTGTCATACTTGTTCCCATAAATATGATTCAAGATAATAGCTCAGTGGTGAGAGAGGAAGTTGTCATAAAGTGAAAGTTGTTTATAACCTTCTAATTTGACGTGGTCTAGTGTCAGGGCAAAACCACCTATACACTGAGAAGAGAGAAAGAGGTTGTTGAACCCTTAACTTTTCTAAACAAAATGCCTTCCATCCCAACCATTATGCCTGCAGCCATTCCCTCATGTTTACACAGACAAGTAATGACATTAATGTTTATAACATGTACATCTATTCCAAATTTTAGTCATGTATACAAATTAAGGTAATCAAATTAACCACAAAAACACTAAATGGGAAATAACAATATAAACACATTTCAAAGAGCAAATAAATTATTGAGAAGAATGGGACTCTACTCCCACATTTTCTTTTCCCCTGCCTCCCCCGCCTTCCCCCCGCCTTCCCTATCTCCTCCCACCATGCACTGCCAAAATAATCCATGTCATTCAAAATGTACACAGCATCCGCTTGTCGTCAGAACTTCAAATTTGTAATGCTTGTAATCTTACAATGGTGTTAACACCAATAATGTATAATAACAGATCTGAGATTACTTTCCTGTTTTATTTTGTTCAATTTTCCTCTCCCCCAAACCCCCCTCCCACCCCTACTGCCCCCCCCCCAAAAAACTCTTTCCAAAGTCACCAACACAGCAAAATGCTACTTGCATCACATCAGCACAGATATGCAATTTAGTGCATTTATATATGTGGGAATACCTACTGATATAACCAATAACCTGAAAACGGGGAAGTTTTGTTTACATTTCTCATATCCATGCAATTCAAATGTTATTAAAGTTCCAGTGATGTAAACTATAGAAATAACAAAACTTCCTCCATGAAAGTCTTTAATTAATACAATGCTCTCTTCCCTTACAATTTCCTAGACATCTGTTTGCAGACTTGATGTTATAGCTGGCTGTTATAATACGATAAGTTTAAAGATAAATATATCAGTCGCATTTTACCCATATATAAACTAAACAAACTCCTGGAGACTTGTTGCTTACCTCTTAAGCTGGATATTCACCAAAGAGAAACACAATCTGACCACGCTTGTTGTGTACACAACCCACTCGGAAGTCTACTCAAGGAGACAGACACATGTGCACGGAATAAATTTCATAGATTTGAAGAGATATATTACGGTGGTTGACGTCGATTGTCTGATTCTTTTCTGCATCTCTAGGCCAACCCACATCCTCGTAGTATTATTGTATTGCAAGTATACAAAATCTTCAAATTTGCTGATTTTTATTTTGTGAATTGCATCCAGCAATAGCAGGGGAACTTATGTCATCATGGCAATGAAGCCTGAATATTTATGTTTTTGTTTTTGTTTATGTTTAAATCATTTATCCACAGAGGGAAAAAAATATTGTAAACAAAAAGTAGCATTTTGATGATATTCTTAATTTAAAGAGAACATTTGAAAGAGCTATCAAGTTAAAGCAAATAATTCGAGGATGAATCAACAAGCAGATTATAGTAGAAAAGTAAAGGTTTTAGTTCAAAGAAAACCTACACTGATGAGATATCACAGACCACATCATGATGTAATCTACTTTACTGTAATAAGGAAGGGTGCAGCCGGTTAAGATCCGGGTAACATTCAATCAATCAATTATTCTAGTTCTGGACAGAAATATTGAGATGGTGTTTTCCGGGTGGAATATGTTGCTCTATAAGATGAATGTAACATTGCTGCCATTACAATATCCCTTTAAAGGAGCTTCTGAAATGAGTCAGAGAGAACTCTCCATATTAATACATAGTTAGATCCATTCAAAGTCATCGATATTACTCCCAAATATGCTAGAAAGTTAAATTAATGGTCACCAATGCTCAGATTTCAACGAGCACTTTAAACTTGTCACCCTCAAATCATTTTGCTTTACTGAGACACTTAAATGTCTAATTGAACCGTTCTCTATGTCTGGAAAAATATTGGGAATCATATTGGAAAATTTGGGACCTTTTATTTTCAAATACTTTGTCAGTTTCTCACATATGCTGTGTGATTGCAAGTGGCAAAATATTTACCCTCACTATACCAGCTCTCAATATTAAGATAGACTTCAGTGATTTTCTGTTCAATTTGCTTGGTGAGCTACTAAGATGACATCATATCCCTACAATGTCCATCTTAAAGGTACCATGTCAAAAGCAGGATGTTGATCTATTAACTCCACAGTTTCACATAACACACACTGCATGTCTGTATAGACATCATACTGTACCTATTGTTTGATACTGATTCATTCTAGTTGAGCAGGATTTTATTTTCATTTTCTGTTCTTTTTGAAGTTGCTTTACTATTTTGACAGGGTGCCTAAGATGTATCAAGTTCAAGCACAACATCACTGTGTTTACAAACTTTGTGGCAAAAAAAAAATAGATTTTTCTGAAAAATCAAATAAAGGAGCAAAATCATCACTAGTTGTCTTAACTTCTCACTAAACTGTTCAAGGAGTGCCAGCTGAATCTTAGAACAGCAGTATGTATGTTAGTCTAAAAAGACTTAAAAGTTTAATGTTGACGAAAGTTTTATGTTGACGTTTAATAGTCACCACATTCCAGCCACATGAAGAAACTCACAATGTAAAGCTATAGACTTCAAAGTTTTTGACTGTTTTGTGCTAGAAAACCTTTTGACATCAAGTTTTGCATGAATCTACGGATCTGACCAATACTAGCCTGAATAACAGGCTAGTATTTAGCTTGTTTTAACATATTAATTTGGCGGTAGGAAAAACAAAAAGGCATTTGCATTCTTCTGTCTGTGTAAGATTAAAGATGCATTTGTGAATATTCAGGGAAATTACAAGAGAGAATTAAATTTTAGCCAGTAGATTATTAAATGCACTGACACGTTTTAGCAAGAGACAAAAACTATGTAATTCTAGTAATGTCTCAACACCTCACTTTATTCAAATCACCCAAATAAATACCTAAGAAGATAAAACTTTACCAAACATACATCTCCCTACCATACCCTCCCCAAATCCCAGACCATCCCACC
>KN889901.1:29715-44242 GCA_000934455.1 Apostichopus parvimensis
CAGCAATCCTTCCCAGCTGATTAGAGAACATTATCACTTCAAAACACATTGTTTTGTTCTTGCCTCATTAAGAAGTCTGAAAAGTCAATCTGCATGCGTGTCCATGAACACCAACATTTATTTTTTAAAGGGGTTCATTGAGATCATCCAACAATAAAAAGATCACTGAACATTAAAAATTTGCTCATCACATAAAGCCGAGGTGAAGGAGGGGGCACGAATGGACATATTTGCCAAGAGTGACTTGTATTGATAAAGAACATTCCAACAGGATAGCAGTACAAGAATTAAAGCATAACAGTTGAAGGCAATGGCAGTCAGGCTACTTTAAATCATTAACAAATCTGAACCCTTTCTAGATTTCAATTCAGTTCACAATAGAAATGCTGTCGTTTTCGATTTACCTCGGGACACCTTCCACATGTACATGTTAGCCATGCATTCACTCAGTTGATGTGCACATATATTTGAATTAGTGAAAACTGAACGCTCACCGAAGAGGAAAATTACATGAACATATGACTGATATGAGTATGGCGGCACGGTGTGGTGTCGCAAGCCCGGCGTATTGCTGAGCTGCTGAAAGGCATATATATGTAGAAGGGACATTGCAGGAGGCTGACACAAAATCAATAGCAGAAGGGCAAGGTATACCAGGGGATACTAATGAAGTGAAATTTCTTGACAGTGAGTGTTTGATGACTTATACACAGAGCAACTGTGCTGTCAATGTAGTTTTCACTGTCAAATGATCAGTCTAAATGTTACCGTGGAACAAAACTTGACAGTTTTCTTGCAATCTGTCTGTAGGGAAATGTCATTGGTAACAATGTATTAAAGCATCATGTGTTAGTTTGTTTTGCAATGAACTTGTTATATCTACCATCACTACATACTGCATAACTACGCATGAAAGAATGTGAAGTACATTGTTATAGCTTGTGCAGCATCAATGTTACTTTAAACCTGTCTTTAAAGGAAACGGTCACTTTTCAAAATGAAATTTAAATATCTAGCACAGCCTGCCTGGGTGCACAATACTTTGATAATATCTGCAGCAAGAAGTTCTGTAGCTAGCCTAGTTTATATACAAATCTAAACCAAAATAAAACTGGTAAGAGTACTGACTACCAAGGCTTACTGTGTAGAAATTGCACTGATCATTACACTGACAAGTTAGTGAATTGGTTGTGGTGGTGAGGGGTGGGGGATGGGGCAAGGAAGAGGGTGAGGTGGACTGCAGTGCATTGGAATGCCTATCTTATTTAAGTAATTAAATGCCATCTACTACTCCTTCATATGTCTGCCAACATGTAAAGCTAGTCTTCATGCATTAATGATATGCAAGTAAGTAACAATATACTAAATGTATAAAACACATGCATGGTGATACTTCTGACATTTACGACGTAGCAAAAACAGACAAAAAGGAGTGTCATTTGATTTCAAAACTAAAGCGTCATGCAGGCTACCTACTAATGCAGAGCCATCATATGCCAGTGCTGATGTTTGCTTGTGCCACACAAGCCCAATGACTGCCACCTACAGTAGACAGTACAGTAATGAAACGTGATACCTTGTTATCTTTGGCTGGACCTAAGACCATATGCTGTATTGTTTGTACACTGTGCTGTGGGTATTGACCGCAGCTGCATGTACTGACTGAACACTAGTGTCTAATTACCGATGGTAGCAAGCTGTGTGTGTATTTTCTGGGATCGATGGTGGTGTCTAACACTTCTCCTCATTCGAAACTAGGTCAAATTACTGACATTAGACGTTTCTTTTTGCGCAAGTCTTCACACCCTTTAAGTCATAGACTTGTCATATGCAACCACATATTGAAGCTAGCTGGCTTTAAATGAAAGTAGAGGGCGGTATGCTCTTTTAACTGTTGTAACATTTAAGCATATCTAGTAGTGTATAAACAACATAGTTGTATTAGTCATTCCATACAGCCCCCATCATGACCAAGCAACCTAAATTTATAATGTATTCCTTATTTTTAGTTGACAATAGTAATATACACTTCACCTAGATTACTCACAAAGTCTCAAAACATGATTGATTAAAAACTTTCTGCTGATCTCAAACTGACCGAGAATAGCTTAAATAGTAACTTAATCATATTTTACTTTATTTTTGTTTTGTTTTTTGTAGAGGGGGTTGTTAAGTGCCACACAATCTAGATCAAACTTGTTTGCTGCATCATACCAAGTTAGGCTCTTTTTGAGTTCAGTGTCCATTATTTAGAACAGCGAGTATAAAACAGCTCTGTTAGTCATCGTATAGAACCTTATCATGACCATGTAAGCAATGAAACAGATTGTTCACTATTTTATTTGAACCCTATTTTATAAGAGTAAATAAATAAATTAAATGATATGTTAGAGCCAAACCACTTACCCACTCATATAAGTTTGTCTCCAGTTTGAAAAAGCCACCATCCAGAACAAATTTGCTTACAAGTATAGTGTGATTTCAAGTATACTGTATATGTAAGTGACGTCTTTACCCTTGTAGGCTACAGTAGCTCATGCTATCATATACTGTACAGATTCTTTGGTGAAAACCTTTGGACCATTTTTTTCCACTATAAGTTTACAGTTTTTTACAGATCTGTTTTACTTTCCAATTAACAGGGATCCTGACACAGGTATGGTATGAGGTGAGGGGGGGGGGGGGGGGAACAGCTGAAAGTCTAATTGTGGAAGTACCATGCCCATGTAAATTAATGGGGGACCATGGTGCCCTGTCCCTTCCCATCCTTCTGCTGTCAGGAGCCTGCTAAAGGTAGCACCTAAAAGCAATTTGATATGCATTGCTTAAAATGTGAAAGCACCAAAATATTACATATTAAAAAAAAAGAAGTGAAATTCCGCTATGATATATACAACCTGGAACACACATGCCTATGTGCATGCCACACCCAAGGATTCAAATAATCTCACATTTGTAAAGTACAGACTGCAATAATCTAATGTTATAATGGATCTATACCAAGCTACATTTTATATTAAAAAACAAACGGTTGTATATATCAGTTTTCTCAACAACTTTGAAACCTTTTTTATAAGAATCTTTTCCATATTTCAAACAATATTTTACAGTGTGGCCAAAATACAGCTAAGTCAGTTAAAACATTAATTCTCTTGAATTGAATATACTGTTGCATTCAGACAACCCTAGAAGTTGTATTCCATCATTCCCCCCTTCCCCCCTTCACTTTTTTCTCTGCAAAGTTAATCTGCCTCTTTAAAGTTGTGTACCCATCATGTGTTATATGCACATCATGAAACGATACAAAGCAATACAGAAAGAACTGACATATCTGTTAATTGAATCATATCTGTTTGACAAACGAACTAATGATTTCATCCTTTGACAATCTTGAAGGTATGCAGAGTTAATATAACGTCAATCAATTGGTGATGGAAAGGAATGAGAAATAATGATCAGAAGGAATCATGTTTCTGCTTCATAAACATACGCATAGGAACCCGGAGACAGGGCGTGCCAAGCCCCCATCCTCCCCCCTTTATTGGGGAGACCCACAACTCTACAGGAAATTTATGCCTTTGGCACTTGGGTTGGTAAATGTCCTTACTCCTTTCATCACCTCTGATAAAAGTCTGCCTGCCCCCACCCCACCCCCTCAGGTTTGAGAATTTTGCTACGCCTATGATAGGAAATATCAGCAAAGGAAGTTTGATTGCCCCATTTAATATGCTAGAAGTCAAGCAATGGTCACACTCATGATCAATTGTTCATAAGCATTGTAAACCATGGAATTAGGGTAAAATGTCCTATCTCAAGGTATTGTCCATCTCTCATATAGTCACACATGAAGCTCTCAAATTACCACCGATCAAGGCCTGGAGAGCAGTTTGGAGAATGGTCTGAAGTCTTGAAAATTAAATTAGCTAACTGAATGTTTCAGCTTATTTTACTGTCTGATATTTGTATATGGGATGTTCCATGCTTATCCACTCTGCTAAGATTCCCTTGAATGCCTCCCAACTTAAACTCTGTGTTCAAATGCCTCACTCCCTTCCTTCCCTTCCCCCCACCACCACCTCCCCTCCCTTATCACAGGACCCCAATGACCAACTTACTACAATATATCATCTCTTCCCTACACAGGAGCAAGACATAAAAACTGATGGTTGAAGCTGGCTATGAACTATATATCAGACTACCAGACATTTAACCGCCACAACCTGTGATGTCATTGTACCCTCTAAAAAAAGTATTTTGTTCTTTGAACACCTTTCTTTGTGGTCTTTCTGATAAATATTAAGAATAAAGTTTTGAAATTATGATACATTTGTGGTCTATAACAGTCCATTCTATGGTTGTCATTAGCAAGTTTCCCACACTGTTCAGACTAAAAGGAAAGTAAAAATGTTTAGATGAACTGGAAACTTTATGTCTTATGGTTAGACTTTCTATTCCCTTCAACCATTTTACCGACCAATAACTTCCTCACCTGATGTCATCATTGAGCTAGCTAGTCAGGCTGTGTCTGTCATCCATTTCATCTAAGGTCAATGACAGACCACACCTCTTGAGAATTAGTCTGGAAACCTCTGAAAGAAGTTTGCTATAGCACCCCTGGTATTCAAAGTTTCTTGGCCTGGTGACCCCAACTTTCACCTTGATCATCTTGGTGACCGCCTCCAGTGGGGTATATGTTGTTGTGCCAGGGAAAGGGACAAGATGGGGAGGAGGTATACCCAACAAATTATGGTGCTTTTAAGGGTGCCTAGTTCCCAAATGGTGTAATGGTTTGCAACTATCCACAACATCTATTTATGTTCAAGATTTTTCCTGTTTTTCTACAAATCTCTGCAATGTCTTCTTTTTTCTTCTGTCTACCAAATATTTGGCGACACTACAGTACATATTGGTGACGTAAAAAAATGGGGTCCTGAATCCAGTTTGAATAGCTGTGTTGTCGGCTACTCATACAAATACCCTGTCTGGACACTCATAGTTTGTATAAAGATGGAATCACCAGACAGGGTATAGTTGTGTTTGGAAGGAGGATTGAGGAACATAATAAATAAACAGCGGTGCACCAAAGGATGAGAGATGAGGGTGAGGGATTGCTTCCACAGTCAACAAGATATCAGTTTTTCACTATATTCTGAGTTCCAATTTTCAGGAAGGGGGTTCAAGGTCTAAGTGCACTTCTTGAGAAATATCTAAACAATTGGAAATATGATAGCCCAATAAACCTCCACAATACTTATCAATAAAATGTGGAATCAGTGTCCTGTTGCTTCACCATCTCATCGATGTTCGTATGCAAGTATGTTTCGATAGGATAGAGTTCCCCAGGTTAAATTTGGTTTATTGCAAAAGTTCTAAATATTAATATAATGTATTACTTTCTGGCTTTAGTAGGAAAATGTTGAAACCAGCTGTCTTAAAACTTAAAACTAAAAATTAAACAAGTTAAACAAAGGTATGCAAGGTACTATGGTTTCTGGCCGGGAGCCCCACCAAAGAAATGGCTATATAAAGAAATGGTTAACGCCGGCGTCTCCCAGTCATGAGATCCCCGGTTCGATTCCCCGCCGACAGCAAGGTGTGTCGTCTGGTAAGGGTGTTGTTCAATAACAACTTCCCGACATGGACGTTAAATGGATGTGTGCCGAGAGATTGGCTTCGGTCAGCTTGCGAGTCTATAAGCCTCCATGGCTTCTTTCGTGAGTTCCTGCTTGCAGGAAGATCACATATACATACATACATGTATACATATAGGTCGCCACCAAAGGGCTGCATAGCTCAGTTGGTAGAGAGCTAGGCCTGTAACCCAGTGGTCACTGGTTCAAACCTTGTTCAAGCCTTAAAGGGTGTGAAGACTCGCGCAAAAAGAAACGTTTAATGCCGGTAATTTGACCTAGTTTCGAATGAGGTGTAGCAGAAGTGTTAAACACCACCATCGATCCCAAAAAATACACACACAGCTTGCTACCGTCGGTAATTAGACACTAGTGTTCAGTCAGTACATACAGCTGCGGTAAATACCCACAGCACAGTATACAAACGATACAGCGATGGACATCTCAGGTCCAGCTAAAGATAACAATTAAGGTATCACATTTCATTTATACTGTCTGCATTTTGTAGCACACAAACAAAACGTCACTTGCAAGCAACAGAAAGTTAACTTTTTCAGATGGCCTCACGCGGTTTGGGGCGTGATCTTTGATGCCTTTAAATGTCTTTGCTCTTTTCCGGTAAAAATCAAGGAACAGTTCAATAAACTGAGAAATAACACAGACTTGTTATTGTAAATTTGTAACAGAGCCAACTTGCAATATACTACGACATTGTTTTTTAAATCAGATAAAGCTGAGCTTTGTCAAGTCTACGAAATCCATATGTTCCCATGACTCATTCATCATTTTGGCTAATGATGGTAGATCTACTAACTTGATATTTAAACTAAACATTTACCCAACACTTGAACTCCAGAATTGAGCAAAAAAATACTTGAAACATATTTTGAACAAAGGGCAATTGATGGCTTCCACAATTACAAGATCCTGTTTCCTTTTTGTATTAGTCTTGCGCACAGAAACAATCAACAATAGGGATATAGTTACAAGGAGGGGGATTCAGTTGAACACAAAACATATGTGTGTGTCTAGAGAAACAAGCAGTGTTGACATTTCAAGAAATGGGTCAAATCAGAGTTTGGCAGCATGTCCTGTTTCTCAGAATTAGTACACAGACTTTTTAAGCCCTGAATGATCAGAATGTGAGAAAACTTGACCAGTGAAAGCCGGATGGGAAGCATCTGGTCTGCATATCAAAGGACAACCAACCTTAAACAGTGTGACAATGTCCTGCAATATGTCGACCTGTAACTCTAGAATAGATTTTGCATTCAATGGTTGCCTAGAGAGAATTCTTTTTTCTCAAAAATAATTTTGACCTGATAAGCTACTGAAAATGAGTTGATTAAATGTGGCTGCACTTTGGGTTCTTATTTTTGGGAAGGGGGAGGGGTAGGTAGAAGAATGCATTAGTGACATGGGCGGTGGAAGGGTGGGAAAGAAACATATGAAGATAAGAGGGATGGGATATTTTCTGCAGGTGGTACTAAACATATTTTACATAGATTGTACTTAAACATTGATCCCACAAACTAGTTTTAAAAAAAATTATCTACATTTTAAGCCTATAGTTGCTTCAAAGCAGGTAAATTAAGCAACATATGAAAACAATACCAGCAGTTGATTTATGGGCTTTATATTGATCTTAATCAGAGCATTCGACACCAGACACCTCATATAATTATCAAAGCAATGGCTTTCATGCCGGCATGGTGCTGCGACTGGTAGCAATTTCAGGACCATTGAACGTTATCTTACACCAGCACCTCCCTTCTCCCCCCCCTCACTGTTTCTAATAGTAAAGAGGCACAAACAAATTTAAATTAATTGTCTTATATTTCTTACAAACGGTTGTCAACAAACAATTACCTCACTTGAAATTAAAAAAGAAAAGGAATCCCCAAAACACATAATTTAACTTTCTAGCATATATTTGAGGTGGTGGGAGGGAGGTTGGGGATACTGATGACCTTAAATGACCTTTAATTGTGTCTCTAAATATGTCTCTCCTGTATCAGATTTACATAATCATACAATGAAAAGTCTGATTACCCTGAGCAGATCAAATCAGTTTCACATCCTTTCAATGTCATATTTCAAATGCCATTGTTAAAGGATCGTTGAAGATGTGATGTGATGTGTTTGTCAGTTGCTGTTTACCATCTGAGCCACTACAGAGTTTCTACAAGCTTCATTTACCTGGTATTTAATCAATCTGGGCAATATCCCAACAGGTCATAAATTCTATTACCTTCTATTATGTGTCAACATAAAAGGCGGCAAAGCAAAATCTCAGTTAAAAACATTTTTACATCCTCTATCAAATTTGTAGATTTGTGCAATGGACTGTACATGCGCATTCTCAATTGGACAGCCAAGACTTAATAAAGAAGCTTCTGTAGAACGCACCGCAAAAGGTTCTCCTGACAGTGCCCAGAAGCGGCGCTCTTGAAAGTCTTAATGAATCAATATAGGCAGAACATTATGGAAATGGACATTAACTACCAGAACTGCCAAGCATGTATGGTCTGGTAATAAAATATAGAGCTTTACACTGTCTAGATTGGTCTATGAAACATCCGACTCACACCGTATTGATACACCGTATCGAAACAAAACTGTAAAATAATGATAAAATATGAAAAATCACCGTAACAATAATAATTAGGCCTTAACATGTTTTGTGAAATTTTAGAATATGTGTGACATTGCAATTATGATGCTAGGCCTACAGCGGTTGTAATAGAAATGTCAACATACTAAACTAAACAGCCTAGCTAAAGCTGAGCCAAATATAGGCAGTATAACACACACCTCTTTGAAAGAGGGGGTAGCATAATTGACATCTGACAATTAGCCTCTAGCCTAGGCCTAGAGTTGGAAATTGCAGAAGAGAGTAGGCTTAGGGTGAAAAATTTCCCCTAATGGCATCAGTTCAATGTATGGCAAGATATTTCATGGTCTTTTGAGGTAACAAGAAAGCAAGATGTCATGTGGCACAGCTTGATGAATTATGAAAATTCTTAGTAAGTCGCCAAATACCTTATGTTAAAACTTAATCAGCACCAAACACCGCCTCCTTCAAGTTCATGCTGGAAAGTCAGCAGCACCATTAGCAAACTTGAAGGACTGCACGTCAACAGCCACATCAGGGGCGATTTGTGCAGTACCACACCAAGACCAAGACCAAGACCAAGACCCAAGACCCAAGACCACTTAAGTTAGGCCATCCCGTCAAGGCTCAAATTTACCCTATTCCATGCATTTGGCCTAACTTAGGCCTAGGCCCTAGGTTGAATTTCTACCCACGCAAGGAAATATTTCCACCTGTCATTTAGTCCTGTGCAAGTTTAGTCTATGTTTACTAAATTTCGTTTCGCTAAATCGATCCAGCTACTCGAATGTATTTTGGCCGAAATATTTATTTATGTTAAGTTAAATCATAACTGGGGCTAAGTTAGGCCTAAACTTTAAAGGTCAAATGTTCTGCTATACGCAGCAAAACCAGCCTAACTATGTTGAGACCTATGTTGTTTAACGATGATCTTTCAGCGACTTTAGTCCTACGTTATGTTTTAATTGTTTGTCGATTGTAACCACATATCCATAAAATGTCGGCTAAATTAATATAAATGAAAACTACCTTGAAATTTGAGAACATAACAACCGGAACTTTCGTTAGACTGTTGTACCCTTACGGTTAAATTCCACACGTGTGTTAAAACTACGCAATTCACTTGTGAACATCCTTTCAGTGCAGACTGTTACCTTATAAAAAAAAAATTAAAAAAAAGGAACAGATGGCGCTACACGCAAATATTGGCTCCATGAGCAAATTTATGTGAAACGTAGTTTTCCAAAAGTCGGCAGTAAGTGATGGCGCTACACGTAAATAGATACTAACATAAATTTATAAATTTATTAACAAATTTATCTATATCATAATTTGTTTATAATTGTTCTAATAATAGATACATACATAATACTTGAGCTAAGATCGATTTCAGAGCAATCTCTAATCACGTCTATGATACCCTATATTTATTATATGATTAGACATATATTCACCTGTAAATGGACGAAAATTTTAAAATCGCTAGCAAGTCTGAATGCTAGTGGGCAAGAGATTCGGGAGTTTGCCAGTATGAGTGTGTATGCCAGACAAAAATGGGCATACCAGATCCCCCCCCCCCCCCAAAAAAAACCCAACGTGTGACTATCTTTTCTAACTGTTTGTAGTTTTGCGATTCAAGATATGTTGTGTGTTGGCATTACTCCTTCTCGATGCGAGGTGTATATCATCGGAAATAAGGGAAAACACGTTGCAGATTTATATGTACAGTCGCTTACTTAAAAGTTTCATTTTTGAGGAGGGTATGGGGCTTGGTGAAATGTGCAACCCCCTTCTTCCCAATCAATGTACGTCCATGATATGAATATACGTGGAAGTGTGACTTCCTTTACAATGGATTTGGGCGTGTCAGAGTTTTCTACAGTACAACGTTTAATTTCTTTATGACGTAAAACAATCAATGACGTAGCTGATAACATAATTGGGGATAAGATCCCACGGCCCCGGTTCAGCTACCCCTGCTATAGACATGAACATTGACGCTGTGATCCACACTTAACCCCGGTGTCCTTATAACTGTAACCGTTTGTGATAATTACGACGTAACGTCATTTGAAGTACCACGAGGACATTCCCACATGGACCTTGCATAAAGATGGCGGTATCTAACAATTTACTGTTTGGACATTGGTTTAAGAAAATTGATATCCTAACCTTCATTTTCGCCCCAAATATCGAGATTTGACAACCTATCCTATACAGTATGTATTTAAGATCCTCCTGTAAGCAGGAACTTCGCGAATAAGCCATCATTGGCTTATCAAAGCCGCAAGCTGACCGAAGTCAGTCTCTTACATTCATATTTAACGTCTATGATTATGAATTGTCAACAACTCTGTAAGTGGACGACATACATTTATCTTGGTATGACTCGAACTCGGGACCTAATGTTAACCACTGAGCTAACAGTCTCAAGAAAGAATGACTAGTTTGTGAACGAGTTATAAAAACAACGATTCTGTTGGTTTTCATTTCTCCGAAACTGTATAAGGACTGTTTATATTGTATAAAAATGTATTTATAGATGTTATAAATTGCAAACGGCAATAAACTGTTAAAGGTATATAGATATCTTGCTGGGGTTAATCAGATCCGAAAGGCAACATGGTCATCACAAACAAATGTATTGTGGGTCCTAATTAATAATAAAACTCATAAGATTTAACGCATAACTTCAACATTGATTATTTATTATACAATCGAAACTTACCAACGATACCGATTGGAAATTGTTACATGGAACTTTCATTTTAATTGATTTTCCCAAAAGAATGATTGACTTTGGAATTGAGCAAAGGTTACACCTCGCAGGGGTTGGGTTATGGGAGGGGGTGAGCTCATAAATGCCCACAAAACGTAATAATGGTGCCCTGGGAATGTTTATCACAAGCACAGGATTTCAATGGATGTAGAGGCATTCATCTTGCGACCTTCCCCGGACCACCTGATCCCCCCCCCCCCCCAAACCAATTTGCGCACGTCACTGAAACACAGTTTGTAAGAACTTGAAGTGCACAAGTGAAAGGAAATCGTTTCTGGACTTGACAAGTAGTTCACTCCCAGAACAAGAAAAAAGTATACATAAGTATAACTGCAATAATTACGGTGGCTTAATAGGGACATAGGAAAGAAACGAAATTGAGATAAAAAGGTCATAATTTTGAGATTTTGGGACACTTATTTTCACCTATGTCCCTATAAAGCCACCGTAGATAAAAGGTTTGCACAAACATATTTTATAATCAAGTTTGCTATAGTTTACATCATTTTGGACACTGAAACGAACAAGGAAAATCGTAATATAACCACCGCTGTCAGCGTTCCTTCAGCGGATACGTAGGAGAGTATTTCTTCTGGGTGGGAGGGGGGGGGGGGGTCGGGTCGCAGGGCTATTTTATTTGTCAGAACCTGGTAGCATTCAACTTAAAGCGTTTCTTCCCAATCAGTTAGACTTTCAATTAAAAGCATTAATGTTTTCTTTATTTTTCAATATTTTAGAGAAATTCAAAAATGTAAATGGTTTAATCTTTAAGAATATTATATATATATATATATATATATATATATATATATATACGAGTAACAGCTGACGTTGTCATTAATTGAGTTGTACAGGTTTAATTACAACATAAGCTATTAGAACTTTAGAGGCGAGAAGAAATACTGTATATAGAGAATATCTGGGATCTAAACGCTACATGAATGACACCACGGCAGAATATAAGTAAATTTAATACAAGTGAAAAACGCAACCAGCTTCTTCTTTTTTCAATTCTATATAAAAGGTTAACATCAATAGTGTCTTTACAGGTATCGTGTCGTATTGTATTATTACGTAAGGAGTCATTTTCTGCATTTTGATAGCAACACGCAAAGTTCCTCTTTCCCTTTACTGTCATAGTCCCTGTAATTATTTTTAGGTCATCTCTATTATGTAACCTATCGACAATATGCAGATTTGTGTATATGGTAGCCAAAATTACTGCCCACACAGGGGCGTCTTTATTATGGGTCGACGAATATGGGTGCTGGCATTTTCGCCAGACAACATAGTCTATAGACTGTTTTGTCTCGAAATGTATCAACTTCCTAACAACGTCAGAACTTTACAAAAACTTACAAACAGCTGAAACTTCATTCATGGACGCTGACATCGATCTTAGAATAATTGAACAATCAAGTGATTTTTTTATTTTTACTTTCATATCCCTCATCATCCTTCTAAATTTCGATTTTTGTTTTACGTATCATATATATTGCTACTTTGTTTCTTAAATAAGATTTTTATTTTAAGATAAAGCGTACGTATGCAGATATTCAGATAAACCTTGCAATTGTCATCGTTTTTCATCGTTTTTCATCGTTTCCAAAACTTCAAATCACAAGAATCTTGGAGGTAGATGTAAGTTTATTATTTGTCAGTAGAAGTTAAAGTGTGTGTATCTTCCTGCCTAAGTTGTTCTTGTGAACATGGCATTGTCAGGTACCAGGAGGAAGGGTGTACCCCATGCACCCTCCCCTTGCCGACGCCATGCTGAAAACGTTCCGATTAGTTCCGAAATCGACAAATGTCGACTTAAATTGCCATATGTCAGTTTTTCGTGATTTCATAGGGTAAAATCGACATTTGTACAAGAAATTGACAGCTGAGAGATTCCAGGGTTCTGATTGGACGAAATTCTTCAAATTCCTACTTATTCAAAACGTAGTGTAACCATGGTGCACGAACTGACTTGATGATGGCTACAAATCATCGATTAATTGGCTGCTTAGTAATGGAAGATATTTGCATTTTTAAGTTTGGGGTAATCACACGAAATTACAATGCACACACAGTCCTCTAATTGGCGCTATTCTCGTACCTCCAAGGATCTAACTCATAAATTGAATCTTCCCCAGAGATTGCAGGATTATCAGACCCGACGACGTAACTAACTTGGTTAGTCGGTCTCTAGAAAAGAAAAGGGGAAAGATGGTTAACACATAGCTTAGTAATAAGCTGAACAATGTGAGGAGAGTGTGGCTGCTGGGCGTGAGGGTGGGGATATAGGGGCTGGGGCGTAAGTACATGTTGATTGCATATGAAAACGTCAGAATGGCGGAGTAAGTCCAAGACTGGCTCGAAACTGTACTTCAGGGCCGTAGCGTGCGGGAGGGGGAGGCAGGGCCTTTTTAACGTACTAATTAACTGGGGTGGCCCCCAGTCCCCTTCAAATCCCCAGTTAGTCCACTTGGCTACCGCAGTAACACATTTTAGCCATGGCAGTATGTTTAAGAAATTGCAATGAAATCCGCATTACTATTTTTATCCTTATTGTCCCGTTTCCCTCAGCATATCAAAGTACAGCGATCGTCAGGATATATTTGTGGGTTATTTTATCTTTATTTATTTATTGACATAATAGTTTTGGTAACTTCTTACTAAGTTCCCACATGGGCCGAGAGAATATTATAGCATACATGTTCCACCAGTACAATGCAGGTTTGCAAGTTTTCTCTTGTCTTCACTGAAATGTATACTACACTGAGTTACTGTATAGCTTGGCAGGATTCTACAATGGTGAACGCACGGAAGAAATATAAAGGAAGAGTATTACTTGCGCCACTTATTTGCTACAGTGCGCATGCGTAACTTGTATGCCACGTGTTGAGTATATTCCGTGGGTAACCGCAGTGTCATAACTATGCCTATACTGTCCTGATCTGATCGCTTAGCATCTAGTTCAACTCTGTGAATCTGTCTTAAAGAATCTTGATGGATGTCAGGATCATTGGAACAAGATAATTGAAGCACCACATGGAGAATATAACAAGAGAGAAATTTCACAGGTGAAAGGGTTCTTGATGATGTGGAAGACAACAAGTTTGCAAGCATGGCTGACAGCATTCATGGTGGATATATGTTCCCTATTCAAATACATAGAGAAAGAGACTCAGAAGCCAGAGATTATTATTGCAGACATAATTAAATACAGAGAAATAGCTCTACAGAAGCTAGAGCTCCTAAGAGAAACACCATTTCCAGGTAAATAACATTGTGGAATGAGTATCATAATTTCAGTTAGAATCAGGCCTATGTATAGTAGGAACTGGTCTGAATTGTTTGAATAATGAATAAATTTGTAACTAAATCGTTCTTTCCAGGGGTTCAGGTAACATGGCTAATTATGAAACTTAGCGAGATGGAAAATGACCAACCTCTGAATCAGGATAAATGAGCAGTATGTCACTCTTTGATGAATCAGACATGAAGTAGTAGAAAACC
>KN889903.1:0-25437 GCA_000934455.1 Apostichopus parvimensis
CTTGCACACGGGTCATTTTGGAGAGAAAATAACTGTAGCTTCGTACTTTTTGGTGAAATTTGGCTCTTCCTGTAGGTTGTCATGGTGAAATCGTGTATTTCTTAGGGGTGTCCGAACTTCGCAGTGTTCCAAACTTCGCAATACTGACTATACACAAAACTCTTCCATAACTTGGCAGTTAATCAGGAGCAATTAATACATGTACCTGTATGGAGGTGTAAGGTAACTGTTCATGTTCCCTGACTTTGCACACTGCGTGCTTTATGTAGCTGCATTGATAGACACTGTAGCTGCTGTGTTCAATCTGGAAATCTAACAGGAATTATACAGTAAAGGCAAGCTTGAAGTTAGAGAAAGTTTTCTTTTGCTTTGAGCACTGTGATGTGTGAGACAAGAACTTTACTTCAACAATTCTATAGCATTCTGAAAGAATTTGAGTAACTGATCAATGAAATCTTGTAGATTTGTTTGGAGATTCTTTACAGAACATTTATGCTCCTGGCATCACAAACTTACCATTGTAATAAAAATCTTGGAATAACTTAACAAAATAGTGAAAACTGTAAGGAAGAATCCCATGCCATATGAGAACTGTTTTGGATGCTGATCTAAAATTAACATTCCCATGCCATTATAGAACAATGAATTAAATTATGCATAGGATAAGCCTACAATTTGCAACCTTTATCAATCTGGGATAGGTCTTATTGGATGTGAATCAAAAACAAATGTCTTTCCTAAGTCATTTTAGAAATAAAGGCAACTCTTTATGCAGAATTGGATTTAATCCTGGTAGTATGATGAACATGTTCCTTCTGACATTGAAGCCAATTTCTCTTAAAACGATGTTTTATTCCAAATCAAATTTTTTCTTTTGATAAAGGTAACTTTGCTAAATTGTGTGAAGAGATCAACAAGTATCTTGATGTCTTGAAGAGAAATGTATCAAACCTTCACAGTGTTTTGGCAACATTGGATCCCCAGTTACATGCACTAGGGGTGCTTGCAGTACTGTAAGTTGCTAGTATCATTTTATTTTTATTTTTATCGTGTTTGAACAAAACTAACAACAATTGTGGGCACCAATATCGCTTTGATATAATTCTAGACTGCTAGAAACCAGTAAATACTATCAGTCCACTTTGCAACATCATTGGCATGTTGATATACTTAGATGGACTGCTTTGTCTTGCATACAGACCATTATTATGTCAGCTACTTAATGAAAAGCCATACAACTGTATAGTCACTTTTGTAACATGCTTATTGTTTATAATCCATTTTAAAATGTCATCCGTGGGTGCTCTGCTGTTTGCGTGAAGTTAAAGAAAATATTTAAGGGTTGAGCTATTAGAATTATGAAAACAATTCAGTAACATTAATATTAGTTATGCCTGGACTGAGTGCAGACATCATCATTATAAGCCCTAAATGGGTATTCCAGTAACTTGAAAACTAGAACAGCTATAGTTCAAACATAAATTTAGAGTACTCCAAGCTTTTCTCCATTTGTTTTCTTCTTTTTATCTTGTAGTTGGACTTTGATGTATAAACACTAAGACTTTGCCTCAACTCATCCTTTAATTATACCATAAACTTTTGACATTGTCAAAGAAAGTTTGTAAGAGTTTGTTGAGTATTTCATAGATATCACAATTTGTATGTCTAACCTTTTAATTTTATACTCGCAATGATATTAAACTTGATCTTTTAGAGGATTTGAGACTTTTTTATGTCTAGTTCAGCATATAATGCAAACAGTAATAACAAAGTAGGTATGAGGTGAGAGTTGCTACCTGTTTGGATCAGATACACACAAAACACTGTACAAGAATTTGAGTACGTACAGTAAGAATGAGTGTAAATAATAACTTGCTTTTGTCTACATTCCGCATGATGTGAGAGTCGGTCAACGCAATGTCCATTGTTTCACTTGAAATTTCTTGTTAAAGTATCTCTTCCTGATTTTTTTTCTCCAGTAACACAAAATACAGTGCACCAGCATCTGCTGGGTTAGATTTTGAGACACTGTTTTCACAAACACAGCTCTTTTTCACTACTTGTAATGGAGAGCAGGTTCGATTTGCCACAGACAGCTGTAAGTTGGAATATCTTCTTCCTCTCCTTTTTCATTTTTCTTCTTTTTTTTTTCTCAGCTCCTTACCATTTTTGTTATGTTGTTGTATTATAACTTGGAAATGATAGTGAGTTCACTTACAAATTGAGGCCATTCTGAAGAATATTCCCTTTGTTGTGGTACGATTTGTTTGTTTTGATGATAAAAAGTAAAAAATACTTGTAACATAGATTCATCGTTAATAGAGGTGGGTTCAGTCTCTTTGTAAGTTGGAAAACGCCATTTACTAGACTAGTACATTTCCAAACATCTCCGACGGTAAAGCTTGTTCTTCCAATTCTTTGTTTGGAAGCACTTCTAAGCTTGTTGCATCAAGTTTTCTTTGTAAATATTCACACATAGTTCTTTATCACAGATGCTTATCTGGCCCATGCTTTCACCCAAGCCCTTGTTGAGAAGAAGGAAGCAATTCGAGGGATATCTACCCTACTGACTGCTCTGGCTAAGATTCAGCTTCATCCGGGACAGTTAACATCGATTCATGCTGATATCTGTCAGGTAGGTTGTGACATTTCTATTTGTATAAATATCAACAATTTTGGGCATCTTATACCTTGTTAAGTGGTGTTGTTAACCCAAGAAATCTGAAGGAACAACAAGGAAGTTTATGTTGTTTGTCCTCTATTTCTTTGGCGATGGAGGGAGGACAGAGGGCTAGAGGGGTACTTGGGGGAACATTGAAGTTTAGGTGACAATGAAGGATATATTGCAATATGTGTGACAGTTTGCAACACATATGGGCCTAGCTTTAATATGTGTACTACGATGATTGAGTTCCATGATGGGGAACTGCAGTTTAAACCTTGTGTGTATCAGGTAAGAATTTTCAAAAACTTTTATTACAAAAACTATAACTGGAAGCAATACTGATGACATCTGACATATCTCCAAATGTGACTTGTAGCATCATTAAAGAGTAATGACATTTAATGTGGCCGTTTGCGGTGTTCCTTCTTAGATTGATTACTCTGACATTTATTTTTCTGTTATATTAACGTGAGTAAGAGCTTTACTGCTGGTTTATACGAGTTAGCTTGAAATGATCTGCACTGGAGTTACAAACAAGATAATGAGAAATGAGATATTTCCAGTACTTTTTCTTTCCCACTACCATCACACCACGTGGTACTACAGTATTATTATGCTTTGTTCCATTTTCCTCCCTTACCCCAGCTGTGTTTACTCTCCAAGAACATGAAGCCAGCACTATCCTTACTAGATACAGACATAACAGAAATAAGTCAGGAGGTAAGAGCCTTCCCTTTCATTTTCAGAACATTTGCAGACCACTGTCTGAGTTTGCACGTCTTCTGCTGTAAACAATACATCTTAAGGAAGGCAAACACACTTAATCACAGATTTTCTCAGAGATAATTTTTCACTACACTTGTATTTCCCTGGAAGTCTTCTGGTTGATAAAATGTCAAGATTATGGATGCTTTCGACACATTATATACACAGTCAGTGTCGTCAGAGATTTTTTTGTTATGGGATTATACAACACTCTTTTAAGGTAGCATACGCCCATTAAATGCCCCATTGACTTACACACTAAATCACAAAAGTAATGTGGTCTCTAAGTCTAGATAGAAGTTCTCACTAGCTAAATGCTACCCATCACCGGGGTAGCTGACAAGTGGCCATTCATGGCACCATCAATTTTCCGTATCATGACCATGTCGATTTTTTGCTATCCTCTTCACTCAGTAGTAAACAATCTCCGTACACTGCTCCTGGGAGGCCTAAAGAGGTCTAAAATTGCTCAATTGACCCAATTTTCTCACCACATGTACTTCCATGCATGTTCTTTAACATGCAAGTCTCAAAAAACTAGACCATGATTGATAACAGGTAAAAAAAGATGTACTCCTGCTGCTTTTTGGCACTTTTCCTGAAGGAGAACAATCGAGCGGATGGATATACCTGTGGACTCTAATAGGAGTATGCCACCTTAGAGGTTATAACGTGAAACCGTCAGTAAACGTGGGCCTATTCACTAACAAATGATGTGCGTTGTGCATTGTCAACCAGGACAAACTCCTACTTGTAGTTATTGCCTAAGAAAGTTTTCCAAGGAAGATTCAATCATGAAATAGCTGTCTTTAGATGACAAGCTGCAATGGTGTAGTAGATTGATCCATTTTTTTTTACTTGATAAAATTTGGGTAAAATTACCATCAACTAGAGACCAATTACACAATTGTTGCATATAACCTGTTCCTTGGTCAGTACTACTAGTTCGTAATACATAAATGATATTATATCTTTGAAATGCTGCTATTTTTGGCACATTTATCTCTGTGATTTATTATAAAGCCATCAGCCCTCCACTCCTCTTTAAAATACAAAAATGGCAGTGTAGAGAAAACAAGAATGGAAATTACAAAAAGGGGGGAAAATATACCCGCAGGGAGATATAGTCAGGCTGATAATCAAGAAGGTCTTCTCCTTCCCAAAACTTTTGGAAATGTTTGTACAAAAAATATCTCAAGATCAGTCAGGATGGAATGGAATTCCAGGAATTATACAAAAACGTTTCTAAAACGATATTAAAACGTTTCGTCTTTTGTTTTGTTAACGTTACTTGTGGTGTAATATATATGTCGCCTAAACGTTTTCAGGCGTTATTTCAAAACATTTTTTTCTTTTTTTCGTTAAAACATTAATATAACATTAATATTACATTAATATCTCATAAAAACGTTATGCCGACGTTTTATAACACCACATTTAACGTTATAAAAACATATTTTAGAGGCTCTTTTAAAAATGTTATGATAACGTTTTGTGTTTGCTGGCAAAGGTCAATTTCTGTTCAGTCTCAAGTCCCAATCTCTGTTGTATTTCCTCAAAAGAAATTTATATTAGCCAGAATTTTCTGTCATAGCAAAGTCTATGATCGAATTGATGCCCACGCTCGTATAATTTAGACTCTTGTTCATCCCCTTTTTCATTTTTGGTTTATGATTGTAGAGCGGCCATTTTGATTCTACCAACTTTTTGTGCTACTATTACTATGGAGGAATGATTTACGCTGCTCAAAAGAACTGGAACAGATCGGCATATTTTTTCGAAGTGGTGAGACAGTCTTTTACAATTTGCAAATTACTTTTCAAGTTTTTAAATACCAATAGAGAGTCAAGCAGACAAAAACAAAAAGACAAAGACAAGTTTCATCGCATTTTTGCCCTAAGCTTAGAGTGTGTGTTAAACAATCACAGACCTGCAAGGGTTCTGCATTATACTGGGTATACTTTAAGACTGTGAAAGTTATGTTAATTTTTTTTACTAGTTTCAATATGTTTGGTGGAATTTGATTTGATAAATGACATCAGATGGATACCCAATACCGAAAATATAGCTATAGAGACACATTGTGCTTGGTTAGTCTTGAAGATCTTTAGTTTTGAAGAAATGCTATATGATATGATGCATTGTCTTTAAATCCTGTTTGACTGATCATAGTAATTACTGATTAACCTAATTAGTTTAAAAAGAAAGCTATTTTGTAAGTTGTGTTAGTTATTGTGATTATGCTGTGAAAGGATATCTTTGTTGGAAACATTCCTAGTCCACAACCTACAGACCACTTCAATAAGAGTGAAAAAACAGAAATGGCCGAGAACAGCAAGACACTTTGAAAAAGTTTAGCATGTCATATAATTATATTAAACATCAATATATATATATGAAATATTATTTTTGGTTTGAAAATTTTAATTTTCATCTTGAAATCTCATTTTTGGTTGTTCTTCTGGAGTCGTTTCACTTTTATATCAGCGTCTCGCTTGTTGTAAGTATGTCTGCTACCCAGAATGCATTTCTACTTTGCAGGCTATAACTACACCTAGTATGGCTGTCAGTCATATTGTGTTGGAATCTTACAAGAAGTTCATTTTAGTCTCTCTCATTCTTCATGGGAAGCTTCCAGTCTTTCCAAAGTACACGTCCCCAGTTGTAAGCAGGTTCATCAAGGTCAGTATGGATTCCAAAGTATTATTTGAAGTCAGCTTAAAGAATCATTAAATTGTATGCATGCGATAGCCTGTAAGAGAACATCTTTGGTTTTATGTAACATCTTTGGTTCTATGTAAAGAATGCACCAACAGAAGTGAAAACTGAAGACAGATATGGGAAGTAAACAAAAAAATGAAAGAAAACACACATCCACAAAAGAATTTGTATCTTTGATTATAATAATTCATGTAAGACATCGAACTTGGGACCTGTGATTGTGAAGATGAACTGAAAAACATGAATGTTGTTTATTGTGCTACATATTATGCTAAATGTTGAATCTTTAACTTGTCATGCGACACAAAATAATTGACCGATTGACTCTGTAACTCATATTTAAAGTTATGCTGGCTCTTCAAGTGTGTTTGGAACATTTGAAAACATAACTGCGTTTTCTCTGCTGTGAAACTTTTGAGTCCAGTAGTCACATATGGTACAAGTTGGTATTAAAACAGTTTGTAGTTCTATTGTTGGCATCCATGAATATTCATTATTGCTATCATTGTTCTTTTCGTAGCCTCTTAGTCAGGGCTACCACGAACTTGGCTCTGCTTGTCTTACAAACAATCCAACAGATATCCGAGTGGTGCTGGACAAGCACGCAGAACAGTTTTCAAATGTGAGTGTTGTCTATTGTCTTATATCATCGGTTCTCGAAGGTGGAAAACTAGTAACATGTTAAGATCAGGCTGGGAGAAAGTATTTTACAAGTATTTCACTTTATTTTCAGTTACTTAATATTTTAGATTTGAAACCAAATATCTGTTGCTGATGAGTTATTTGAAAACAGTATTGCAGGTGCATCATCCTTCAGTAAAATACAAAATGGAGGAAGGCTGTTGGAGAGGAGCGGGGGGGTGGTGTTTGGGATGGAGCGGGGGGGGGGGGGGTTGGTTTAGTCAGAGTAGGTGGAAGGGGAAAGGATGGGGTGTGAGGTAGTTTATGGTGGTCACGAGTGTAGTGGATTAGGTACCCTCAGATGGAAAGTGCTGTTCAGTGTGGGTTACTGTATACACTCTATCCTTTCCATACTCGTACCTAGGGTGTAGTATCCTCAAAGGAAAACACAGTCTCTTACATTTGTTGTATTCAAGGTTTTCTAATAATTGTCAGTTCTCATTTGGCCATCTTTTTCTACATAATTGTAGTTTGATAGGGTCAAAGAATATGTTTGATTTTTACCCTTCCAGGACAAGAATATGGGTTTAGCCAAACAGGTACTTGCCTCCATGTACCGGAAGAACATACAAAGATTAACAAAGGTAATAATTTCTCTCAAGGTAAAGCATTGAGGATGGTACTAGTAAAGTTAGGAGGTTGTTAAAGGAAGTAGTTCTGTCAGCTTTGTGGCAGGGTACAAATTAAATCAATTGATAGATGCATTCTGCATTATATTAAGAATACAAGCAATACAATTTATTTGCAGAATTATCCTACATGCTATCAAGGTATGATGGTAACTATATTCTTCAGGATAAATTTTCAGTGGAGGGGTAGGTGGAGAGGGGGGGTGGGAGGAATTTTGGTAACTATCTTTGTAGAATACAAGTAAATCAATACTACGACAATGTATTTAAATGACTTAAAAATCTGATACAGACACCGTTCATCAACTTGAGCTTCCACTCAGTAGCTTTTGTGTAGAAAATGTTGCTTCTTCATTAATTTTGCACATTTATTGAAAAAAAGAGAAAATAGAAATTTCTAGTAAACCCTTTTTGACTCATTCTGTGTTTCTTTGTAGTATTACTTTGAACCTTTCATTTTATTATTTAGACATTTTTGACATTATCTTTGGCGGACATCGCACGACGAGTACATCTGAACTCACCTGAAGAAGCTGAACAGTATGTTCAAAATATGGTGAGGGTTCCCTAAATTTTTGCAAAATTTTGTGGCATTACAGTTTCTTTTCACCTAGGGTCATATACCTGTTAGGGTTCCTATCACTGAAAGCTATCAATTTATGTAGCTTTAACCTTTTCTTTCACGCTCAGATGTGTGAAGCCCTTTTCCTTCCTCATGTGGGGCTATGACTTTTGTAGGTTTGAAGCGAGTCTGTCATTCAGGACTATCAATGTTTGTAACTTTGATTGTCCGCTTTCACTCACGGAGGTGTGAATATGTATGAATTTATGTATCGTCGATGTTGCGGTCACGGTTACCAATGTATGTAGCTTTTTTTCTGTTTTGACTGTTTCTTCCATTCATCTACCTGTTGAAAAATATTCTATGCAGCATCTTAACACTTTCTTTGTTTCTTCTTTTCCAGATTGAAGACGGGGAAATATATGCAAGTATAAGTAAAAAGGATGGGATGGTTAGCTTCCACGACAACCCCGAAAAGTATGACAACCCAGATGTTCTGAGAAAGATCGACGAACAGGTACATTTTCCAAGGGTCCAGTTTGTTTTCTTCTTAAATGTGAAGAGTATCGTCTTAAGACACGACTTTTTGAACTAATGAAATATAACGTTAGTAATAAAACAATAGAAAAAGGTGGTATTTGTAATAAAAGACTGACATGTTGTTTTGTGGTTCGTCTTATTAACAGCTGCGTGAATGCATGGCGTTAGATGAGAAACTTAGGACCATGGAGCAGGAAATATCTGTTAATACACAATTTGTACAAAAGGTAAGAGAAAATTTTTGTTTCTGTCAGACTTGATTGTTATACATGCATTAGAGGCATACAAAGTTATCATATTTAAAGGGTGAGACAACTTAGTATCGGTGAAGGAAGAGGATATGGAGGTGAGGGGTGGGGTGGGGGTGGGGTGGGATAAGGAGGTGGGATGAGGAGTGAAACTTTAGCGTAGTCTTTTAATATTTTTTTATTTTTAAGGATAAGTAAATAAGGTTTGATCAACCACTATTGCCTACCTACTTAAGATATTCTGTAGAAGTATCCAGATCTAAGACTTACATGATGTTAGTGATGAAATGAAGTAGCTTTTTCAGTTCAATTCGTAACAACGATTAAAATGTTCCTTTTTCAGAGTATGGGTGTACGAGGGGAGGAAGAAGATGTCGCATTTGGAAGTAAATGAAAACGCAAAACTTTAGGACAGTAGACCGTAAAATATGATTTGTTGTCTTCAAGTTTTGACGCACCCCTGTTCTTGTGTACAGCAACGACGTGGTTAACTCCACCAGTGTTATTCGAACATTCACGCACACACACGGTCTGCAATGTAACATGATTATAAAAGTCAGGTCAATCACCAAGGAAACTATTTTGAAAGTTAAGTGTTCGATCAACTAGTCAGAGTTTTATCTTTAAGAATATCCATGGAATGCTGTCAATGTAACATGATTATATAGTCACCTCTATCACCATGGAAACAAGTTTGACAGTTGGCTTTTCTTGTCAAGAAGACAGACTTTTATAATGCTCATTTGAGGTTTCAGTTGTCCAGTGTAAAGGCTGAATGAAAATACAACAGGTATGTTTTTAATAGTAATAAAGCATCAACTGCTTTAGAAGGTGGCATGCATGTACAACATAACAAGGTGTCTTTAGATAGTCAATGTAGGAACAAGCATGTAAGAATATCCATTACATTGCTGTCCATGTAGCTTCATTATAATGTCAAGTCTATCACTATGGAAACCGCTATTAAGTCTATGTGCACAACACTGTTACTTTTGTGGTCTCAGTTTGACCTTGTTTGTAGTGCTGGTTTATCTAATAGACAGATGAGGTTAAGTGCCTAAGCAGCCCCCAAAGTTAAGGGATCTCTCTGAACACTTCCAGACTAAACCTGTTATGTTAAGGTTGTGCCTGCAAATTATAACAAGCACGGAGGAGGAGGGATAAGTGGGGGGGGGTGGTGGGGGGTGGGAGCAAGCACATGATAGTTATTGAGGGTTGTAGAGATAGTAATCCATCACTGCTTGTTGGTAAACTAGTCAGACTTTGTGCTTTTTTGCCAGGATTCTTTTTTGCCACAGTTGGTTCGAAATATTGTGATTTGTGTGGCATTTGTAGTCATGCAACATCGGCCAGACGATGGTGGCATTCACGTTCGTAGTTAATTCAGCAAAACAAGTTGTAGTTAAAGCAGAAAAGCAGCTTACAATTTGGATATATCACATTTATGCGTGAAGAGGTAGGAGTGAGTGTAATTTCCATAAAACTCTCTAAATGGAATTAATGGCTGTGAAGGTAGAAGAAATCACAAAGAGATCACAACATGTGTCAATATATGTGTGTGTACTTTGTAATTCAGGCATATATGTATCAAATATTTGACCTTATGAGAGCAAAAGAGTGATGCAAGGGCAGCATTGCAGCTTGGAGTTAGCGAAGTCTCTTCGATGCAGTGTTAAAAAGTTTCTGGTCATAACTGCCCAATACTTTACTTCTCCGTATCACGGAGGGATTTTGTTGTTTTGTACTCCGAGATAGGAATTTTGTTGATGACATTAATGTGCATATCCCAATACAGTAGTAGTTTGTTTGTCAGTATAACCTGCCACATGTCTGTAATTTTAATATCATGTTAATAGCTTTCATATTTGATATGAAAACAGTCAGAAATAGATACTGCTATTGTCCAAATGTCAATTAATATCGTCACTCATTATTGTACTACTGTTAAAGTTCTCTTTACTTTGAAAAAGTGGCTAATTAGCTATATAACACTTGAAGTACCACTAGGAACCCTCCCTACCCCCATCTTCGATACAATCTCTCTCGGGTACTAGCTTACCCAATGAGGTCTACACAATCGCACTCTACCCCAGAAACCAGTTGAAATCATATTGTAGCTTTTTTCCTATGTCAACTTGTAAAAGAATATTGCCAGTTGTGTTAATATGAAGCTATGGGTTGAAAGCCAGTGGGACAGAAGACGTGTGTAGCACATAAGAAAAACTACCCAAAGTAACACAAATGCGGAAAAAATCACAGTGAGAGATTACCCAGATTGAGTAGAATTTCTACAAAATGTTTTATTTCATATTTTCAATCATATTCAAATAAATTTATCCTCGCATGAGCAACATATTCTTGTTAATTGCAAATTCCTAGTTACCGAAATAAGGGTGATTATTACCCATGCATGGACAAAAACTCTTCCAGGTTAGAATAAAAAAACAAAAATATGAAAAAGTTACTTTTTTTCTTTTTGCACGAACCCCTTTTTTTTTAGAAAATAACAAAGGACCATATCAATAATCATTTACACTTTTTAAATCACATGCATTTATCATTAAAGCATTTGACTATAAATAAAATTAACCTTTTTTTTATATTACTTATATTTAATACGAAAAATTAAAATATTGCATACTGCCGGCATATGTGCAGATCACTGCCAAGTTTTTAAGTACATGTAAATCACTGATTTTCACTTTTGAAATTAACATGCAAATATTATAATATGCAAATTTCTTGCTTCCTAGAAACAGTCGTAGATTAAATCTCTTATTTGTTTGAAACCAATTATCATACATTCAATTGAAACTTGAGAAACCTTGGCGAGGCACAAGGGCTAAATTTTGTTTGGGAGTGGAGTGATCGTGGTGATCAGCAGAGCAAGCAAATTCCGCCTGAAAATGCAAAAAAAAAATGGTGTACTTTATCCTCTAAAAAAGCATACCGTTGATAACAATTTTATGTTCAAGACTTTTCGACTCCTACTACAATTTCACCTGCTTGTAATATCCCTCTTCCTACTAAGTTTAATGCTGAGGTTCACAGATAGTCAACTTGGCTTCAAGCAGTGTACATTGAAAGAGAAATGCTTGCACACCAAAAAGCTGTTAGCAAATACACTGCCAATACAAAGCCATTGCAATAGCAATGAAAGAACGCAACTAGTTATTCACTGTGCAATCCAGTCAAAACAATAACGAACAGTTGTGAGACAGGAAATATCTTCTAAAAGTTATCTCAACTCAATGTATTCTTAATGACACCACACTTATGTTAACCTTCCTCGATATGTGTCATATCTTAACTTTCATAGTGTTAAAGTGCATGTAATAGCTGTAATGGTACATACATGTGAATCGGGGGGGGGGGGACTACATGACATTCACTAGCTGGGAAACCTGTGAAAAGTGTTTCTATTCATGAACCTCATCACAGATTTAGCCTCGGACATCACTATAGCATCCGATTCAAGATGGCTAAATGCTACTTAATTTCTAATGCCCTGAACCAAATTTACACTTTATGGATTTAAAGAGTATTCTTTAGAACTTTTTGGTGGGGGCTGGAATAGCACTTTTGTGGAAGTGATGTTGGGGGGGGGGTGGCCTTGGCTGGGCTAGTGGAACATGAACATCCAATATGCTAGCCATATTGTAGGTAATCTGGCATGAATAGGTGTGGGGGGGGGGGGGGGGGGGGGTCTTATCTTGGGCCTCCTAGTGGCTATGTTAATGGACTTAAAAACAAATGTACTGATTATTCATGTTGACCTTCTCCCTATCAATGTTCTTTACAGAGTCGTTACTTATTCTTCTAATTTTGCTGCAAAATTATTTCATCATTAATTAATCCAGAAATTACTTAGTTTTGCATTCTTAACGTTTGGTCCTTAAAAATAAATTAATGGACTGACTAATGGACAAAATTTGCTCATTTCAAAGTAAAAAATATAAAATACATGAGCTGCTCCTTATGTAGCTACACTACTGTAGGATTACAACCTATTTTTATTGTTGCTTTTTTCTTCTTTTTTTTTTGGCTTCATTGCTTTTTTTAATTTTTTTTTTTCATCTTTGCAATTTTGCATTTTACAAACATGGAACTACTTGGCTTGCATTTATAATACCCAAAAATAGAATCAATTCTGTCGCCTAATGTACAAATTCCATTGTGCAAAAAAAATAATGATAAATATGAATGAGGAAAAATACTGAATCTAAAATGGAACATGTGGCCCATGAAGCTATAGCAAGGGACAGGTCCTAGCAAGCGATTGGTCGAATCAAATTAATAGTACAGATATTCAAATTAGAACGTGGGAATAAGGTTTGCTGATTGGTCATTTCTTTAACACAAATAGAGAAACACAAACCTTACCTACCTCTTCATAGTAGGCTTCATTTATTCCAAGAAAGAAGTTTTAAAAACTGGTTGTATTTTTCATTTCTATCCAGATATTAAATTGTAATTTTACTTTTGCTTATTTCTAACAGTCATTTCATATTTCAAACTGACTCCATACATCTAGATAATGGTGCATTTTAAGCTAAAATTGAAGCTATAAATTCACTGCATCGACCTGAATCAAAGGACTATGAATAATTTCCTTTGAAAATGCTAATGACAGGGTATGAATGCATTTCTCTCTTGTACCATGTTACTCACTTGCAACTGGGACATTAACCTAATTGTATTACTATTTAAAGAGGATAACAGGCACATCAATTTACAAATGTGAAATTTTAATTGTTATAGTTTTTGGGTGGCTGAATAAATATAATCAATAAACTCCCAGATTGATGATAAAAAATAAATAAAAAATCCTTTTGAAAACAAAAGCTTAGCTCAATGTGACTTCCATGTCTAGTTCACAGTTTATATGTTTGAATTTTAAATCATTTTTGTTCTCAAAATTATATCACAGCTCCTTGGTCAGTAACAGTAAGCCATTTTCATAAGTTAAGAAATTTGAGCTGACAATGATAGTGAAAATGGAAACCTTGTGCTCATTACAAAAACAAAACTGTATCTACTTTAGGGAGTTAAACAATCATAATTTAGTACTTTCAGGTTACTTTCTTGCCATGTAATATGCTAAACTTAGTGAGTCAATATCCTCTCCTTGACTCCACATGTACCTGCAAGAACGTTATTTGCCCTTAGCGCTTAGCTTGTGAGCTCATCAAATAGTTCAGTATGAACAAGGATGAACAAGGCGATGTACCTAACCATTTTTATTTGAACCATCTGGTATTATTCACTCATAACTAATCAAATATTTTTGTGACTTTTGGCAACAAGAGGCGCCGACTGAAGGATGGAATAGGTTTAAATCTTCGCATTGCTATTATGACACAGACACTGGCAGGTGCTTCTTTATGAAACTGGACCAAAAATCACATTTATGTGAAAGGTTACATGGCTTTCATGCCATCACTACCTTCTCAACGAACTAACCGTATCTGGGAGTGCAGATGTGAGGATGAAACAGGTAAGCAAAGAGCACTGGTGAACCGCTGAATACATTTGTATTACAATATCTAACGACAAATCTTAGATTTAACATATAAATTTGATGTGTCCAAGCGATCTACAGCCTTAAAAGTTTGAAATGAAAAACAAATCTTCAAGCTCTGTGCCAATTTTTTTCTTTCAATTTTTTTCCCTTAAAATAGAATGCAAGCAAGGCACAGTCACACCAATTACTGATTTAAAATACTCTTTTTTTTTTAATGATTTAAATGTTTTACTACTTTGCACTGAATGAAAGAGGCTTGATTATTGCATCCACCTAGCAACATTAACACAAACAATAGACAATGAATTAATTGTTCACTCAAGAAGCTGGAGTTGTCACACACATAAGATACAAAGATAAAGTTGTACTGTTTTTTTTTTCTCTTCATAAAATAATCTCTTAAAATTCATAACACCTTTAATAGAGAAAAAGCTGTCATTGTGCATAATGTCTAGCAATCCAAATGAAGGCGGAAAACTCTTACAAACTTAACGGCATACATCTTAATTGTTTTACTTGATATTAGTACATTTCATTTCATAATCGTTTTAAACCACTGGCCAGAAAAGACCAGGATGAAAAAAAAATTGATTGCCTCCATTTGTAACTCTATTACAGCTCAAAAAGTTCCTAAATTCACAAAATGTTGATACACATAATCCAAAAATATAGTTCCAGTAAAAACTGATATTAGCTTCAAAAACCTTTGGAACTGTTAAATGGGAGGTTGTATACATTATTGTTTTATAAATATGTTTGACGGTATAAAATCCAAACCAGACACCATAAGCAAATTATGTTTACCTCATATCTACTTTGTAATCGGTGACTAATTAAAAAATCTTGTCAACCCTATCCTTAGGAGTAGCCTGTATCAGGGCGTCGTCAGACAAATAAAGTAAACTTGCTCTAAGCAATGTGAGTCACAATTAGTGATTAGTAACAAATCTTGTTAAGCTCATACTGATGTTGATCGTGTTCCAGACTTGTATTAAACTGATTGGTATCTCATATCAACTTGAGTCATGAAAATTGTTAGTAACAACGTTTGAACCTCCTGTTGGTCTGAAGTGATATATACCTTACACATGAAATACTTATCCTCAGACACAGGTCTTAGTGTACTGTAAAGCTAATGAGGAACACATACCTCATACCACTCACTCTGCTAACAAAGTTACTATGCTGGTGACCATGGTATAAATATTGTTCAACTGACATAGTAGAACCTCTCACTACATGGCGGAAGTATTGAAAAATTTTTGGAACGAATATCTTAGCAACCAATCATGAAGATAGATCTAAGTTTAAGTATAGGTTGAATTCTTCTATACATATAATGTGTTAGGCTATGGGTTATCCTATGTTCACAAATAATGCTAACTTTGTATCACAAGATAATTTTTGGATTTGATTTAAAATCTTTGCGAAGATGTATTAAGGAGGAAATGGGAGAGCATTATTTCATTTATAAAATTAATTTTATGATGAAAAATATTCTGAAAGCAATTCCCCAAAAATGGACATTTGTTGTAGTCCAGTGCTTAACGTTCTCATTGACAAGTTGTGGAAAACTTCTACCAACACCGCCATTGCTTACCTAGTGAAAACTTTTTGTGAAAAATGTTTGCCGTTGATGGAATAGGATGAGATGCACAACATTGTATAGAGTGACAAGCAGTAACAACTTACAAACCTTATGGGGGTTACCATAACTAAGTGTTGTTATTTTTCACTGTTCTAGTTTATTTAATTTAGGTGCATGGTATTGCTATAATGTATGAATGCAGTACCATGAGTGGTTGGTACTGCTACCCCAATGGATTATTCCCTGAGAAATGGTATCTAAGGTCGAAGTCTTTACACCATTCCCCCCCCCTCTCTCTGAGACATCTAAGTTTTAATTTGACCACTTTAATATATCTGGGCAACATGCAAAGGGTTGGTCCCCTGGACAATGTATTTTTGGAAGAGCTTCAAGCAAATTTCGCGAGATAAAATTTGATGTGAAGTTTATGAATAACCAGCCTCTAGGAACTGTCTTACAGTAAGATTAAATTCTTAATTATAATTGGTATATTAGTTTCTATTGTGTTTGAGAGCCCATTACAGTTACACACATTACGCGGAGGGAGGGAGAGGGGGAGGTCTCCTTAACCATTAGCATACTACAATGAAGGGAATTATTACAAATTGGTTTCACAAATGCAAAGCCTTGGATCTTCTTCCAAATCCCCTTAACATACCATAAACAAACTCCCGCTATCCTGCAAAAGAAGGACAGTCTGGGCCGTCCATGCTACAAATTATCCACAGGTCAACAGGTGTTCTAACAGGTAATGACGGTTTTACTCCAGACTAAGAGAATTGCAACAAGATGGAGGTATTGGTGGACGAGTTGGCAGAACATACTAGGTAGAATGCATCATAAATCATGCTATGTTTCGTTGAAATCTTTTAAAATTTCGATGCGTCTGATCGTCTTTCTCCGCCATTGTTTACATGAATATCCCGTCTCTGATGCGGACTCCTTCTCCGCGGATTTGTTTCCGCATCATCGTTAAGCGTCCTATCGATACTATCGTTAAATTTATCGTCCGTCCTTTTTTCGGAATCGTCTGCCAGTCCACTTGCCGTGGTCTGGTCGTCAGAGTCCCAGCTGATCAGGGCCTCGTCTTTTTCCTCTATTCTAGTTCTCTCTAACGGACTGCCGTGTGGTACCGACGATGCCTCCCTGGAATCCCGCAGACTCTGCCTCTTCAAAGGCATATGTTGAGAGTCGCTCTCCCCCGACGAGCTGTTACCGTCCAAAAGTTTGGATCGAGAGTTCTCCTCCCTTCGTAACGAGCTTGGTGACCCCTTTGATTTCCTCGAGGCTTTGGGAGATATCCTCCTCAACTTTGGCGACCTCGGAGGGGTTTTCCTTTGAGGGTCCGGTGTTCTTATTCCTTGTGCCCCCTTGACCCCTAGTCTGGGGCTGCTGCCTCTATTTTTGCTCATTAAATGCAGAGGCACTTCCTCAGTCTGACCGCCGGATGGAGTCCGTCCTTCGGGGGAATGATTCCTATTATCATGTAGTCTTTGAAACGATGAGCTTGGCTTCACGGTTACATCCTCTTCACATGTTCTATAGCTTTCCCCGGATGAGAGGGAATCCGTTTGACTGGCGTTCCTTCTACGTTCAGACAACGTTCTGTGGGGGTTTTGCTTTGAGTTTTTTCTTGGTGGGATCGGGGTCCCTCTTTCGGGATGAGGTGGATGTAAACTTGTTTGAATATCTGGGGGCAAGAGGTGGATTGTTGGCACTGCGGGTTTTCGGATTGGACTGGGTGTCTCATCATGGGCTGTGTAATGCGATTCTGGTAAGGAGAGGAGAAAAAACAAACAAAATATTACAATTGGTCAACTTATAGCTGCAACTACTGAATATTCATATCTGTGTGTTGGAGTAGCTTTGTACAATAATGCTTTGATCAGTGTCAAACCTGAGCTGCTTTGAAAAGTCTCTGCATTAATGTATGATAGCCTCATATTTTGAGTAATTTCATGAATTTTTTTGACGGCAACAGCCGAGTGTGTGACATCATTGCAGGACATATCTGTTGATAGATCTATTTTAGTTATGTCAAATAGCAAAAAGCAAATATTCCCAATCAGGTAATATTTATCCAGTAACACATAGCAATACATGATGATGCAAAACTGGGCAATTTGCTTTACAAGTACAGCAAGATACAGGGACCATAGCATTTTATAAGAGACAAAAATTCTCAGAGCCTTCAAAATCTGCTGCAAAAAAATTGAACACTTTAACTGTCTCCATGGAAATATGCAAAGTTAAAATGACAAATAAACAGCTGGAATAGGATTTATTAAGGGAAACCTCTGATGACATCACAGAGCACTCACTCAGACTATATTTCTGGAGTAGCAAAGGGCTCATCTAGCAAACTGGTTTGAAACAACCATACCCTGAGATGGGAAGGGGAGGGATGTTTGTGGTGGGGTTGGTGGGGGGGGGGGCAGGAAGGGATGTGAATGAGGAGAATGGGTTGTACTTTTTGTTGTAAATTGATAACTACAATATGTGTAATTCATTCATTTTGCTATTTTGTCACTGACCTGTGTCTTCTTCAGCTTCTCCGAGGTCTATATCTTGTTCTACCGCCAGACTGACTGGTAATGACTTGACCCTGGCTGCTGGCAGCTTGAAGCTGTCCTCGATGTATTCAGACGTCTGGGCTAGGTTTGCCATCGATAACGACGGTCTCCTCGGACTATAGAGATCTTCAGTCAGACTCTCCTAGTGACACAGATATAAAGGGTAGTTTTACGTCAAAATTTAAGTCCTTAATATCTATCGGAGGTATCTCCATCCGCTCATGGGCAGAATATATAACCAGTGATATAAGTGAGTTAGGACTTAACTCACTAGGGTTTAAACCGATGTGACTTGAAAAGGTTTGCTAATATTCTCCCCGTAGATGTACTTCAGTAACTTGAGTTGTAATGACATTTATACTAGTAACGAAAAGATTTGAATTGAAAGTGAAGGGACCTATTTTTTCCCAACAATACGGCGGTCCCTTTGTTAGCGATCACCTTTGATACATAGCTACAACTTACATGAACATCCACACAATATTCAAACAGCAGTTTGACCACCCCCCCCCCCACATGTCCTCAAAAAACATCTTAAAGACATAACCACATGCTAAAGGGAATTCTTATTTGCCCTCTCTCCACCATTCTAACAGTCCACTCTACTGCAAACAAGTCTTCACAGTCACCAATGGCAGCATGTACCCCTGTTTGTCCACAGGGCCATGCCATATCACTGCACTGTCCTTGCACAGTGACTGTCAGTGTACCTACATGCAGACCTGTCCACTCTCAATTTTACCAAAAGTCTCCTCATCTTTATTAGGCAATCTCCTGGTCCCCCGACTTTTTTTGTCCTGAATTGCGGTCACAAAATGGGCCGCGAGTATGTTTTACAGGAAAATACCTGTACCATAGCCATCTAATGATATCACTTCAAATATAAAAATGACAAAACACACAATGTCTCAGTTATTCTCACGTTCAAATTTTGATCATCATATGAAACATAACATTGTCCCATGCAGATGTTTCATATGTTGTGGCAGCATAGAGACTACAACATGGTTAAAACATAATATTGTCCTTGTTGGCCTTCCATGTTCACCTTAACATATTAACGGTAGCTACACGCCGGGCTTTATCTCAAGTGAGACAGAGATGGAAAACCTGCTGTGCGCAACATGATGCATGGTGCAATTTTTTTTTCAACACTCCATTGTGTAATTTCATGCAAAACTAGTGAAACATGCTTTAGAAAATAAAATGACTTTTGTGTATCAAACGGAATGATCACACATTAAAAATTTTGACATCAACTGCAAAAACGGCAAGGACATGAAGTTAACATAGCCTGAAACTGATTATTTCAGTACTCTGAGACAAACTGTACTTGACCTACACAATATGGTTCTCACAAGTGGTAATGATGAATTTGTCAACACTGATAGAATATGACCATAAACCAAGCATATTTAATTTTGATGCCAGTGCATAGTCTTGTTTAATGAGCACTTGTATTTGAAAGTGCAAACTTACTTCCATGCTGTTAACTATTTCAGAGTAAAAAGACTGTATTTGATGACCGAAATTTCATTAAAGAATCATCCAACTATAAAAAAATCCTCCACCCCCACCCCCTGCCCCCCACCCTCTATTTGAACTTTCCTGTTCTCTTTTTACCATTCTTCCACATGGTGTTGCCAAGTGGAGAGAGCTTGGATAGTGGAAGGATCAAACCCACACTTCCGCACTCCAAGTAATAAGCAGGTGAACACTGCACTTGGTCACCCACTACTCCCCTCACCCGCCCCCTCCCAGCACACACTTATACTGGAAAGAGAATAAATGCTACTAATTTCCGGACTCCCAAAGGTGACTTAGTTATCACTACTGTAGCACCTGCTAAAAGATTCCTGGAAATGCCACCTATATATCTGTTCTTCTTTACAGCTAACTTCACCTACACTTACATCAAAAAGGTACCTCTAAAATAGGAAGATGGAAAGATGTGTGTGCCACTCAAAACTGCATGCAGCATGTGTGTTTACATCATCGACATACTTTAAGTATATACTGAGCCTTGCTTTGTACAGATGTTTTTTACAAAACTTCTGCAGAAATTTTTAAGCATGCATTTAAGTAGGTGTATTTATGAAAGTAGGAAATTGAAGGAGCTATGAGAATTATATGAGGGTAAGAGGAGAGACTATGGTGACAATGGTGGCAAGCTGCTGGTGTGGATGTATAGCTAGACATTGATTGCTACATATGTACCATAGGGTGATCTTCTGGAGCTACACACAGCTGGACATCTGTTTGCTTTACCGGCTTTCAGGTTAGGATGAGGAGAGAAAGGATATCTTCCATTAGTAAAAGATAATATAGAAATGAACGAGAAGAAAAGATGAAAGAAAGCAAAGAATGATACTTCAAAGGAAAGGCCAGACTTATAGGGGAAAATTGAACCATTTACCAAAATGATCGAGAAGGTAATATGGAACACGAGGAGAAGAGCAAAGGTTAAGTAAGATCAAAAGAGATGACCATTGCCTCGTATAATAAACAGTAACTCCATAAATTCCCGGTATGAAGTTCCAACAGCACACTACTGACTATTTCAAGGCTGTCTCCTGTTATGGTTTAACAACAGCTTAGGGAAGTATCCGTGTATGAAACCTAGCCTTCACTGCAATGCATACACTTCTGTGTTAGGCTAAACTCTCATCTACTGCAAATCTGACAGATAAAAGCCTTAAAATTGCTAACCACTGTCAAGTTACAATAATTAAAAAGAATTCATTCTTTGGAATTTGGCTGACAATCTTCCTTCTTTTTGTATTTAGGAACTCGTAGAATAAACTGAAATCTCCATTTTTCTAAGATAAAAAATTGCAAATTTCACAAGCTGCTCTTTCAATTATTTTAAACAGGATCACTTTAAGAAGCTCCATATGTAGTTTATCAAATGACATCTGTCAGTCATCTTCAATGTAAATTTTTGCTTTTGTAATAGATATTTGAACATTCAAAAGTTCTTCAAAGGTGCTTATTCTGAGAATAAAGTCTTGATTATATTTCAACCTTGTTTCCCTTCCCCTTGGCTCAACTAATATTGTGGCTATTTCAAACTCCACTCTGAAGTAAAACAGATTTTCCCGTAAACGGTCTTTGGTCCTGGCACAGTTACAATGTCCTGTATGGTTTGGGTTGTTAAAACAGCAACAGAAAGGGTCCAAGAAGGTTAAATAAAGAAACAAAAGCCGGCATTTATAGCTACGAGAATGGAAAAAAGACCAAATAAGGTAGGAAAACTACAGACTGAAGGGAAATGGTTTGAAAGGAAAACAGAGAGACAGTAGATACCTTCAGGAGAGGAGTGAATGCATTCTCTTGCTCCTGAGAGAAAAAAAAGGAGACATTAGAAACAGAGAAAGAACCAAAACAAACCATGAATTGCAGATACATAGGAAAGCAAGTCTCCAGTGAAGAAAATAAAAAACATGTTACGAGAATAGAATAAATTCAGAAGGAGAAATAATAGGTGAAAACTGGAGTCGTGTCTTTATAAAGAAGAGAAGAATAAAAACGGGAAAAAAATACAAAATATTTCATAAGTTCCATTTCTGTTTATTTTTGTCTTCTAATTTTTCAAACTCAGATATAAATTGTCATTAATGTTAAATATGCTATATAAACTAGCACCAATATGTTTATTGTTGTAATGAATGCGAGACAAGACTAATTATGAAAAATGTCAAAGACTAAGCAGCTGCCAAAATGGACTTCTTTTGCAAGAAATAAAGTTTCTCGGTTTATACAATCTGCGTGAAATAGGGTATTTAAAATCTACTTGGGCTTCTGAAGTCCCAACAGAAGTTTGTTCACAAATATATTTTGGATCTTATCCAGCAGTTACTTGCATGTAACATATTTGGATTCACTTGTTAGCAAGTACTTTCTACAAATTGCTCAAGCCAAAGCATAAAAGTGTTCCTGCAATAGCTGTTAATACAAAGAATACAAGCAAAATACAAATTGGCTGTATTTTGCTAACAGCCAGCTGGAAGATTATTTGAAATGTACAAAGATGGGAGCTGCTACTAGTCAAGTATAATTTGGTCTGTTTATGCCAGGGGTTCTCAGTAGAGTACCAGCGGGTCAAAATCTGGCAATCTCCATCTAACGAAAGAAAATTGTCTCAGTCTTGCCATAATATGGTATGCACACCCCATAAGGCCTTAGTCCACTCTTGCGTAGTTCACTCAAACTTGGTAGAGTGAGATTTTATGTCTGTGTGGCCGTTTGCTTCAAGCATTGTTTCTTTCCTCTAGTCCTTGTAGAATATTTATAGTTGAGAAGCCCTGAATTAATCCAACAGACATTGTTTGAGACTATGATCAATTCAGATGTAAACATCATAACATGCATAACTGGTCATTGTAGCCTATTAGTTGAACCCCCCCCCCCCTGAATTAGCACCCACAGACACCATTTGTGAATATTATATTAGAGGTAAACATCATAACAGGTCTTTGTAGCCTATTAGTTGAGAACCCCCTGAATTAGTACTCACAGATACCATTTGTGAAATGAGATTGGATGTAAACATCATAACATGCATAAGTGGGAAGGAGGATTAACAGTCATGTATTTCGATCAACTAATAAACATAACAAATACTAAAATTAAAAACAAAAACAAAAGATTAACAAACTATATCATGCAGCTAGATGTTTGTAACAAGATGCAAAGATACATGGCAAAGACTCAGGCCACAGAAAGAATTCAAAAGGATGGAATTTCTAAACGATAAGAAAAAGAAATTTAAGTGGAGATTTAATCTTTTGCAATATGCTGCTTTGATAAGAGCCTCCCCCGGACCCCTGCCATTCAAAAAGACAAAATAAAGCTAGGAAATGGTTATTGAATATTAAGGTTTTATACTATTTTGTGGCTCTAACTGGTACATTTTACCTTGTTTCTGAAACATTACATACTAATATTTAATAACCCTCAAGATCTCAAAATAATTTAGCACTTAGTATGATCCTTGAAATAGAATAGATAGCAGACCCATTGTCAGGATTTGAGTTCAAGTTAAATAACAAATATATCTCCTTCAAAAATACTCAAATCAATTATAGAATAGTGAAACAGATACTCTACATTTAAAATCACGGTATTCTGTCTTTTATAGTATTAATTTTACAACTAGATTTCATTCCTGTTTCAAAAGCAATTTTTTGTCTGGCTAATTACATAATCCAACTATGTTCTTACTAACATGCATATAATCCTTTACTATTGTGATTTATCTCACACGGGCAGAAGAAAACGACTGCACAAACATGCAGTTTATGATACGATGCCCTAGCTAGATATAAACAGAAGGATCATTCATGCATTTTACACGACCTATTGTGTTCCAGCGCCCTCTTGTTCGTCATTTATCCTGTGAAGTTCTTTCAAATTATTTGACTTTAATAATAATTTACAACATAATGACATTTCAAGGAAATGTTGTGTAAGTTGATGCAATATTAAAAGTCTGTTTCTCATGAAGTCATTAGGTACAAGAATGCGTTTGTTTGAAAAATAGTCTTCTATTCTATAAATAGTCTGCTTATCTCAAATGAAGAAAGAAGAAGGAAGATTCGTGAACCTGGGATTTGGTTGCAAATATTCTTGAGAGTAGCGCAGGCTATCAATAGTGTTCAATGATCCCAACATTACTAGTTTACTACTCGCACACTACAAACCACACTGCAACCATTAAAACATACACAGCTGTAATATTTCACATAAGTCAGTATGCATTGCCTCCAAATGTGCTAGAAAAACTATGAATAAACTAAAGAATGGTCACAGTTTTACACTTCTCTCCCTTTAATGCGACCCAATAGTAGTTACATAGAATAATTGGAGTGCCAAGCACCCATACTAGACCAGTATAAATTCTTCCTACACATATTCTGCTGGCTAGTTTGACCAGGTACTTTTTCTAGGAGTGATTTAATGGGATTAAATGTCAAAAATGCTACAATGTTGGGGTAATAAAGATGCTTGTTAAAGTAATATGAAGCTACCACCAAGGATACTAAGATGTGGGATGTGATGGGGTGGTGGGAGGGGGTTGGGGTGTGGGATGCAGAGAGTAAGGGTAAAAGCCGAGGTATATGGGCAGATACCTGGTTGTTGTTATTGCTGGATAATGGGTCAGGAACAGGGAGGTCCTGTTCAAAGGTTACAAATGAAACAAGAATGGTATTAAAACATTAATAAATCCACAGGCCATGATGAACAAATACAGACCACAGACACACAACAATGGACGACATTGTCATACATATCTGGAAAAGTCCTACCATACATACATATATATATCTATATATATGTTTATTTAGATATACCACTGCAAATTTAACATTTTAGTAAAAAAGACAAAATCGAATACTCATGAGTATGCAGTTTTCCTTCCGTGACTTCCAGTGCCAAAAAGTTGAAAAGTTAAAGATCTGAGTTGACACATTGCAAACTGTGCGGGCCTTTACAGGCTGTTTTCTTACGTCATTTCGACTCAGTTAGAATTTACATTATCAATTTACAATGATGGGTTTTCGCTTCCAGTGAAAAAGTCAGCTGGTGGCTTCATCTTTGTGCCGAGTTTCCCACTGAGAACAACGAGAGCATATATAGACATTGCCCTCTGTTGAAGGCCAGAGACTTTGCAAGTGTGCTAGTAGAAGATTCAAACAAAAATAACAAGAAGTGTCAAGCTCAGCCCAGATTTTGACGAGAGTGAAAACAAATTGGTCGTAAAGGAATTTTTACAACCGTATGTAGCAAAGTGAATATCTGATATCCCAACACTTCACAGTTATGAAGCTCTCATATGATCCATACGGTATAGAAAGTTGAAACAAGGTACCTTTCATACAGTGAATAAAATAGAAATGATGAATATAATACATATCTGTTTTTATCTGGCCAACATGGTT